>JAQZBX010090525.1:0-12499 GCA_029593785.1 Cabassous unicinctus
AATAACATTTATGTAAGCAAATGCACATATATGCATATGTATTTATATGTCATTTTACAAATATTGGTATGTATTGTGAAAAATTTGGTTTTTACCTGCAATAAAAAATAAATAAATAATGAAAGTGAGCCTACATCATTTCACTAGTGAAATCTACTGCATATTTATTGAAGAAAGGATACCAATTCTCCATAATTTTACCATAATTTTCTCATAATGCTATGTGACGAGCATTATCCTAGGGAAAACAGCACAGCAATATCTCTTATGAAGAAACATTCAAAAATCTCCAAGAAAATGTTGAAAATAAAATACAACAATGTATAAAAAGGATTACACCCAAGGCCAAGAGGAATTTATTCCTGGTATTCAAGACTGGTTCAATATTAAAAAATAAATCAATGTAATCCACCATATTGACAGGCTAAAGAAAAATCATGTGATGATATCAATTAATACAGAAAAAATGACAAAATCCAACATCAATTCATGATTAAATACTCTCAACAAACTATGAATAAAGGGGAACTTCATCAACTTGATAAGTAATATCTACAAACTACAACTAGCATCATATCTAATTATAAGGAACGGGACAGTTTCCTCCTGAAATTAGGCACAAGACAAGCATATCCTCTCTTATCTCTTCTATTCAATATTGTACTTAAGTACTAGCTAGTTCACTAATACAAGAAAAGGAATAAAAGGTGTACAGATTGTTAATTAAGAAATAAAATTGTCTTTGATAGCAGAGGTTTGAGGGGAATTTGAAGTGACACTTTAAAGGGTGCAGGATTAATCAATGGGAATAAGGAATTAGATAGTGGTAAAGGTTTCATAACATTGTTAGTGTAGTAAAAATCACTGAATTGGACACTTTAAAATGGTTAAAATTATTTTTATATTTTATGAATTTTCTTTTCATAAAATACAGTTTTAAAAATGTCAATTTCTTTTCTTTACACCAGCAATAAACTAATGGAATTTGAAAATAAGAAAAAAATATTTATAAGTGCATCCAAAAATGAAATACTTAGATAAAAATTTAGCACAAGAAATACAGGATCTGTATACAGAAAACTTGCAAATTCTGATGAAAGTGTTCAAAGATGATGTAAATAAACAGAGATGTTTTTGTGTTCATGGACTAGAAAATCATTGCTAAGATGTTATTCTTTCCAACTTGATCTATACATTTAATGTAAACCCAATCAAAGTCTTAGTAAACTATTTCTTTTTTATAATTTTTTTTATTTTTTAAAAACACTTAGATTACATAAATATTACACAAAAAATATAGGGATTCCCATATGCCCCACTCCCCACACTTCCCACACCCTCCCACATGAACATCCTTCATTAGTGTGGCACATTCATTGCCATTGATAAACACATCCTGTGGCATTGCCACTGAAAATGGACCATAGTTCACACTGTAGTCTATACTCTCTTCCACACCATTCTGCATGTTATGGGATGATATAAAATGGCCTATATCTGTCACTGCAATGTCATTCAGGTTGAGTCCCGAGTCCAGAAAAAAAAATCTATTACAAGTGTTTTGACCTCTCTCTGACCCGAGAACCTCCAGTGGCCACTGCCTCTACACCAGTGTTGTAATTTCTTCCATTGCTAGAATCACAATATGTCTATAGTAGGATACCAGTAGTCTGTAGTTCATTCCCCAATCCTGAGGATTCTGGGATGGTGTGTCCACTCCACCTCTACTTGAGATGGGGCTTCAATCCTATACCATCAATGGAAGGGACTCTCTTGCTTGCAGTTGTAGACTCTCTCATTTCCTTGGTATGGTGGTTGTCAATCTTCACAACCTAGTAAACTATTCATAGATATTGAAAGACAGATTCTAAAGTTTATATGGAAAGGCAAAAGTAGATTAGTCAACATTATTTTAACAAAAAATAACAAAGGTGGATTATTCACATTACCAGTTTTAAAGACACTGTAAAACTACAGTAATCAAACATCAAAGTACTGGTGAAGGACAGACACGTAAATTGAAAAGAATAAGAGCACAGAAATAGAACCATACAAATATTCTCAACCAATTTTAACAAAGGGTAAAGTCAGTTTAATCGACAAATGATAGTCCTTTCCACAAATGATGCTGGGACAATTGGGATATTCACATGCAAAAATTTTAAATAAGGATTTACCTAAAACACAAACCTGAAAACTTTCACAAAAATCAACTTAAAATACATCATGCATGAATGTGCAAATGTGATTACACTGAACAACAATGATTGTACTCTTTGGATGGATTTATACTTTATTAATATGTATCAATAAAATTGAAAAAAATGCTTAAGAAAGGGAAAAATTGAATGTACAAAATAAATTAGAGAGACAAATGAAACAGCAGCTATGTATTGCAGGGTAAGCTTAGAGAGATTGAGAGGTGAATATTAAGAAGTACAGTTATTTGGGCTAGTTTCTTTATTATTAATACTAATAATAATGAAAATATGCTAATGGTTATTGAATTGATGAATGTAGGACTATGTAATTATACAAAATACCATTCACTGTACACATTGTAGAGATTGTATGTTTTTTTAATATGTATCAATAAATCTGATTAAAATTTTAAAAATGCATCATAGATCTAAATGTAAAACAGAAAACTATGAAAATTCTAGAAGAAATCATAGAAACAAAAATAGGTGACATTGGCTTTAGCAATGAGGTTTTTATAAAACAAAAGCAAAATGAAAGAGAAAAATTGATCAATTGAATTGATTAAAATTAAAAACTTCCATCCTGTGAAAGACAATATTAATAGAATGAAAAGACATCCACTGATTTCTAGAAAAATTTACAAAACACATACCTTAAAAAGAACTTGTATCTAAAATACACAAATAACCTTTACAACTGAACAATAAGAGGTGACTGCACAAAAAATGGTGAAGTAGGGATCTTGAAAACACCATTCCTTCATTATGTAAAGAGCAAGATAACAAAAACTGTCAGAATCCTTTTTTTTTTTTTTTTTTTTTAATGCTTACAATTATCAAGGAGTCAGGTAAAGTAGAATAAAGCTGTTGAAATTCCTTGACAGTGTTGTGGCATTTTCACTTCCATCCCCTAATCCCCAGCAGATAGGTGGCTGTAATGAAAATAATCTACATTCTTATTGCAGCTCACTGATGCCAGAGGTGGAATTTCAGACCTTCTTCTTGGAGAATTTTGACTGTCTAAAGTTCATCTGTCTGCCTGGTGGTTCCTTGAGTGATCAGCTTGGGTCCGATTCACTCGCCTCAGAGTTTTCTTGGAGTTGGAGCATCCTCCTGGGTAATGTTTGTTGAAAGGGTTTAAAGGCAAATATTCAGTCATATCTTCCTGGGGCAAGGATAATAGATGGGTCAAGCAGGAGACAGACTGAAAAATCTGAGAAAAGAGGCTGGGGAAGGAGATAAAAGGAAGAAAAAGGTCTTTGCAAAAGTTGTCATGTGTAGCAGGGTATCTGGAAGTCTACACACATGCTCACGGCTGAAAAATGTTTATCAGAGATCCAAAAAATGTTCAGCTCTCACCACTGACTGACCTTCAGGCTCTGCACAAAAAGGGAATGAAAAGTATAGGAAAGTTGTAAAGGGCCTGCCTAGTCATTGAATAAATGCACAAACCCAGGGCCATCTCGAAAGAATGGGTGAGGTTTGTGTTAGTTTGGTCCAGAAATTTAGGAAAGCTCTACCAAATCACTAGCTGAACAAAAAACTAAAAGAACAGATAGTTCATTTGGTACACAAAACAGAAAATACAGACTACATAAATGGTTTGGAAGAGTCAACAAAAAACAAACTACAATCCACAACAAGATGCAACAGCAAACTCAGGGAGGAAGAATAATCTGATTTCCATAGTGATAACATTATATTACTCAAAATGCCTTGTCTTCATTTTTTAAAAAATTATATGAGGCATGCAAAGATATGTGAAAGTAAGGGTCACTCACTGCTTAAAAAATGAAATAATTAGAAAATTTCCATAAGGAAACTCAAACATTGGATTTACTAGAAAAAAAAAATTAAACTGTCTTAAATATGCTCAACAAAGCCTCAAACAAGAATGCTAACAATTGCTCTAAGGATGTCAGGGCATCAGAGGAAATGGACACACACTTATGAAATATACACCCCCTGGTGGACTCTATTTTGGAATGTATGGTAATCTATTTCTGGAACATAGCATAGTTATTTATAATTCCCCTACTAATTATTCTTCTACTCCTTTTCTTTGAACACATAATTTTCAATATGCTCATTAAATATTTCTCAGAAATTTAAATCTTTGGATTGTTCATAAGTCAGCTGAGGCTTGTGTCCCTACAGAGTAGTGGCCAACTCCTATTCTCCAGTTCTTTGAACTTGCCCTGGACAACCAACAAAATGATGATGATGGACAAGTCCCATCCAGAAAAACAAGGAGTATCTACAACAGCAAGCAAAATAATTTCTTCTAACTGCCCCATAATATCTAAGTCCTCTCTCAGACTGAAGCAATCAGAGTGAACATCATCCCAAATCTCTCAAGATTGAGGCATGAACAATCATAGGGGGGAGTGTAACCATGGATCAAAATAGATTTTTTCTTATTAAAATTATTATCTTGTGTTAACAGAAGAATTTGTAACAATGATATAAAGATAATATTTGCCATGGTTTCAGAAGGGAGAAAGAGGGTTGAATAGGTGGAACACAGGAGAATTTTACTGCATTGAAATTGTTTTGTATGATATTGAAATGATGGCTACATGATGTTATATATTTGTCAAAGCCCATAAAACTGTACAGCATGAAGTGTTAAACTTAATGTAAATTATAAATTTTTGTTAGTAGCAATGTTTCAATATTGGCTCATCAATTGTAACAAATATACCATATTAATGTAAGATGGTACTAATAGGGGAAACTGTGAGGGTGTGGGGAGTATATGGGAATTCTCTATACTTTTGGTATAATTTTTTTGTAAATCTAAAACTTCTCTAAAAATAAAGTTAATTATTTTTAAAAAGAAGAATTCAACTGATGATTTCAAGTGTATTAGTTTGATTAATAAACTAGAAAACAGGTTAGTAGAAAATAGCCAGATTGAATCAAGTGAGTAAGTACCATGGAAAATACAAAAAGATCAGAAGAAATGTATGTGTAGACAAAAAGCAAAAACTATATGTAATTGGAGTCCCAGAAGCAAACGAGGGAGAAAAGGAGTAAGACAAAATATTTGAAGAGATATTGTCTAAAATGTTTCCAAATTTGACAAAAGGCACCAATCTATAGATGCACGAAGATCTGTGCTCCCCAAGCAGGATACGGCTAGAGAAAACCACACCTAAGTTCATCATATTTAAACTTCTGCAAAAAAAAAAAAGAGAGAAAACTTTTAAAAGAAGTCAGAGAAATATTGCATTACATTTAAAGAGCAACATGATAATTAATGGTTGATTTTTCCACAGGAATGATAAAAATCCGAAGACATTTTCAAAGTGCTGAAAAAATTACCCACCTACAATTCTTTAACTAAAATTATCATTCAAAAATGATAGTGAAATAAAGTATTTTGAAATAAAAATGAGAGAATTTCTTATTAGAAGATGTGCACTAAAAACCCAATGGAAATAATCCTACACTTAGTTGTGGAAAATCAGGAAGTGCCATACTTAAATATATTGCTTATATTACACTTTATAATTTTCTGAAATGTGTTTCTCATTTCCATTCCTTTCCAGATTATATTAGGGTTAAGCATAATTTGTTTGACAAAATATGGTCATGATATTATAACTTATATATATTGTTTTTCATTACCATAGACCTTTAATTTCAGGAATAGTAATTCATCATCTAATCCTGCCCTTCTCATTCTCCTTACCTTTTAAAATCCAAGCTCTAGTTCATGAAATAATGTCTCTGAAATTACAAATATTTAAGAGGATCAAAGTCATGAGGGTCAAGTGGGGTTATCACATTTCAAGGGATTAAAAATAGTACATTTATAGATTATGACAAAATGTATGATATTCTTGTCAATGTGGGAAAGTGTGGGGTGGTGGAGGTAGGCTTATGGGAATCCCCTATATTTTTTATGTAACATTTATGTAATCTAAAACTTTTTTTATCAAAACTAACAAATATATAAATAATGCATTTTGTCATATCAGTTCAAGTACAGGTTATGATACGGTCAGTTTCCAAGGACATGTTCAAGATTATTTATCAACTTGTCACCAACTTTACTACACCTATCAAAGGGAAAAGAAGTACATTTCCCATAGTCACCTGCCTTATGGTTCCAGGATAGAGCTTTAAAAGGAGAGGAACTCATGCAAATTTGGGGAGGTTGAAATGCAGTGGGGGCCATTATTTCTTGGAAGTAAAGCATGTTGTTTCATCAGAGAGCAAAGATTTGTCAGATGTGGCAGTTGTACAGACAATACTAAGTTCTTATGCTTTAATTCCACTTTGGAGACCTAATGCCAGCAGCTTCTCAGACTTCCCCATGAACCCAGTTTCCCCAAACATGTCAGTGCTTCAGATTTAAATGGTTAGTATTTTCCCAGTGTCCTAGCTGAGGTCTGCTTGATCTCATCCCCAAAACCTCGTACATACTCCGTTAAGCCTAATACCTATATTAACTCCCTAAGTCCTGGAATACTAGCAGTGGCTTATTTTTCAAAAAAAACCCAGAGTGATACAGTCTTTGGCTTTCAAAAAAGATTGTTGCTTTATAATAAATATAAATTTTGTCATGTTGGCTTTTGAAACAGTGCAACAAATAATGAGGAAAATGTCACAGGAGGCTGGAGAAACTATGACTAGTCTTGTGTAGGGGTGAAATAATCGTTTTTTACTGTTTATTAATATAACATGGAAGATATAGCTATACCTAGTAAATTTCTGGATTTGAAAAAGATCCTTTCCAGCCAAAATTCTGAAAGCATGAATTGGCTTTGTAAACTACTGTTAATAAGAGGGATGAGCTCAGAGAAAAAGATGGTCAACGTAAAACAGAATTGAGAGAAAAGAGAAAGTCCAAAAATTTGAGGAATTTCTGCTTGGAAATAAAGCTGTTACTCATATCCTGTTTTGGGGGACAATTTCTAATTCAAGGACATTGCTAATTACACCTTAGGACAAAATCAAGCATATGGCCAGGAGTGTCACGTGTGGTAGAATGAGTTTGGGGCCCCATTCCTTTTAACCTTCCTTGCTTTTCAACTATGTAACTTTCCCATTTTTCCCATGAAAGGAATAGTGTACTTCTCTACTCTTGAATATGGGTTCATCATATGATTCACACTGATAACTGGAATCTGAGCAGAAGAGAAGCTGAGTCAGTTTAAACACCAGGCCTACATGTTTCTACCTGCTTTCTTGTACTTCTATAACTATTAAGAGAAAAACATGCCCAACTAGCCAGGTAATTCCAAGCAGTAGCTTAGACCCACCCAGCTGACCCCACTCAAGATCAACAGTGCTCTGTCAACCAACTCACAGATTCAAGGGAAAAATAAATGCTTATTATTGCATGCTACTAAGGTTTTGCTGTTGTGTGCTATGTAGCAACAACTTACTAATACGGAGTAGTTATTTTGATTCAGTTGGTCATTGTTCACATTTATTATGTGTGCAAACATATTGTTTTTTAATTCTGGCTCAGAAATAGAAGGACAGAGGTACTAACCAAAAGATAATATTAATGTAGCAATGCATCAGATGTCTTAGTCAAAATAGGATTTCATATCAAACTGAACATTTGCAGGTAAACAGCCAAGAGAAAGCAATATTAACTAATTTCATGCTCCTCACTTTCTTCAATGAGTTGAAGCATCACCACCAGCTCATGTTCATTGAAAACCTGACCTAGAGCTTGGCCTTCACTGAAGACAGTCCTGGTTCTCATCTGGTTGGATTTTGACCTCTGCATGTGTGTATTAGTCAGCCATAGGGGTGCTAATGTGAAATACCAAAAATGGGTTGGTCTTTACAAAGGGTATTTATTTGTGGTAGAAGTCCACAGATACCAGGCCATAAAGCGTTATGTTTCTTCTCTCACCACAGTCCATTGTTACATGTTAGAGCAAGACAGCTGCTGGCATTTGCCAGGGTTCAAGCTTCTGGGGTTCCTCTCTTCCCGGGGCTGTGTTTCTCTCTGGACTTAGCTCCTGTTTCCTCCACAAGGTCAGCTGTAGACGATCAGAAGAATGGCTTGCTTCTCTTCTCCTGGGGCCTTCTTTCAACATCAAAACTCCTTCTCAAAAGACTGCTTCAACTCTGTTCTTGCCATGCTTTTTATATTTGATTCCCCACCCAGCAAGGGGTAGGGCTCAATGCCCTACTGATGTGGCCCAGTCAATGCCCTAATCATAACTTAATCATGCCCAGATTAACAGATCAGTTTACAAGCATGATCAAATTATATTTTTGGAATTCATAATTACATCAACATGCCCAACTGCAACAATGTGCTTATGTTTTAAAAATGAAATTGCTTTCTTACATAAAATTTTCAGAGTGTTCATTGCTGGTGTATAGAAATAAAATTGATTTTCTTATATCAATAAGGAAAGGTTGTATCCTGCAACCTTTTTGAACTCATTTATTAGTTCTACTATATTTTTAGTAGATTCCTTGGGATTTTCTATGTACAAGATCCTGTCCTTTGTGAATAGATACAGTTTTATTTCTTTTTTGACATGGGGTCTTTTATTTCTTTTTCCACTCTAGTTGTCCTAGATAGAACCTAAAGTAAAATTTTGTATTGAAGAGTGGGGCCTTGTCATGTTCCTGATATTAGGCACAAAGGATTCAGTTTTTCACAAATAATAGTGATATTTAGGTTCTTCATAGATGTCTTATGTCCCCAATAGATTCAGTTGGATTTTAAATTTGGCTCATGATAGAGGTCAGGTGCAACACAATGGGGTCTGAGGACATAAAGAATGAGAGACAGAGATGATAGTTACTCACAGGTCCTAGAGAAGAGAGGGGTGTCATGCAGGATCAAAGGGAAGCTATATTGGCTCAGGTGGCTCAACCAGCAGATGGGGAGTACATAAAAAGAGCAAGAGGGACCTGTGTGCTTGTGCCTTTACTGTTGCCCCAGGATGAGGGTTAGTAGATTTCCCACAGGAGTCCAGGATTAGTTAGTTTATAGCAAACACAGGGGACCTGATATGGATTTTGGGTAAGGTGTGTGGGTGGCATGGATGGTGGCAGAACATGTGGGTTTGGGCTCTGGGGGAGTTTATACCCCATAGCTGAAAAGCTCTTCATCAACTAGGCCAAAGGTAAGTGTTGAGACAAGTAGCTTAGTCAAAGTAAGATGAAGGCCAAAACAGCATGCAAAACATTTTGATAGTTAAAATATCCTGTGTGAGGTTGAAGAAGTTCTCTTCTAAATCTAATTGTTGAGAGTTTTTCTCATAAATAAACTTTGCCAAATACATTCTCAGCATCTCTTCAGGTACTCGTACATAGTTTTGTCCTTTATTCTATTAATAGATGTATTATAATAGTAATTTTCTATAGTTAAACTTTCATTCTTAGGTTAAGTTACAATTGGTCATGGTTTTTTATCTTTTATTTTGTTGCTAAATTCAGTTTGCTATTATTTTGTGAAGGAATTTGCCATCTACATTCATGTGAGCTGTTGGTACAGTTTTATTTTTTCTAGTGATGTCTTTTTCTTGATGTGGTATCAAGTAGTACTGGTCACATTGAATAAGTTGAGAAGTGTTTCTCTCCTCTAATTTATGAAGAAATTTACAAAGGATTGGTATTTTTCTTTTTTAAGTACTTGGTAGAACTCAGTAATAAAGCCATCTGTGCCTCAGGTTTTAATTGGATTTCCAATTACTACTTCATTTTTCTGTTACAATAAGACAATTAAGCTTTTCTAATTATGCCTTAATTAATTATAGTAATTGGTATCTTCATAGAAAATTGCCTGTTTGTTCTAAGGTCTCTAAATTGTTTTCCTAAGGTGGTTTACAATATTCCTTTATAATATTTAATTTCTGTAGGTTTGTTAGTGTGCTTTCCCTTTATTCCTGAGTTTGACAGTTAGAGGATTCTCTCCTATTTTCATTGTCAGTCTAGCTAAGGGTTTTTCAAATTTGTTGATATTTTCAAGGAGCCAACTTTCGCTTTACATTGATTTTCTGAATTGTTTTATTTTATTTTATTGTTTCATTGATTTCTGCTCTAATCCTCATTATTGCTTGTTTCCTCTTCTGTTTTTAGATTTTTTAAGTTCAAAATTAGGTTATTGATTTGAGTCCTTTCTTAATTTTTGATATAGAAATGTAAAGCTATAAACTTTCTTCTAGGCATTGTTTTGGTTGCAGCCCATAAATTTGATACACTGTGTTTTTGTTTTCTTTGTATTCTTCTACAAATATTTTCTGATTTCCTTAATAATTTCTTCTTTTACCCATGAATTATCTAGTAGTCTGATGTTCAATTTTCAAATAGGTGGAATTTTCCAACAATTTCTTTGTTCAATTTCTTCTGTTTTTGTTTCGTGAATTTTGGGTTGTGTTATTGGATTCATATATATTCATAACTGTTGTATATTCCTTATGTATTGTAATTTTTACCACTATGAAATGTTTCTGTTCTCTAATAATATTTCTAGACCTAAAGTTTGTTTTGCCTGATAATAAATAGCTACTCCAGTTCTCTTATGGCTATTTTTTTGCATTTATCATGTCTTAGTCTCCTGGCTTCTACAAGTAATACCACACAATTGTTTGGTTTAAACAATAGGAATTTATTGACACCTGTTTTCTGAGACTGAAGGCTTGCTTCCTTCAGAGGTCTGTAGTGTTCTGGCTGACTGTCAATCCTTGGGTTCCTTGGCATTCCTGTCAAATGACAATGTCCTCTCCTTTATGTTCTGGGCTCTGTTGACTTCTTTTCTGGTTCCTCCCTATGGATTTCTGTTTTTAAAACTTCCAGTAATAGGATTTAGACTGATCTGATTCAGTTGGCTACATCTTAACTAAATATCAAAACTCAACTATATGATATTAAAAAAAGCAAACTTTCAATATACAAAATAGGGTGAAAATAAAAGATGGCTGTGACAGATTAAGTTATATTCCCCCCCAAAAAAATTATCTTAATTCCAAACCCAAGACTATGAACTCATTGTAAAAAGGGCATTTTGAAAATATTATTCTTGTTAAGATGTCCTTGATGAGTCCAATGAACTGGAGAGTAGGTGTTGCAACTCTGATGATGTTCAAGGCCCAGCTCGCACATGGACAGACCAAAGATCTGTCTCTTGGAAGTACACCTACCATATCAACCATCAATTATAGGTTCAAATAGAAGAGACAGAAGAGCCATGTGTAGGGAAGCCAAAACTGAAACTAACATGCAGGAGTACAAACTCCAAAGTAGGGCTCACTGGAAGGCACCAAACTCCAGAGCTATCTGCCCTGATCATAGGACCGGAGTATGTCCAGAACCCTCAAGAGCCCCTCTTTAGGGTAGTATCACTTTGGCAGTCTATGAGATCCTGCTGAGACATGCATAAGTGTTAGCTTTGGGATGACCTCCCAAATCAATTTGAAGTACCTTAGCCATATAAACTCATTTGTCTTTAGTTTTCCCCCCTTTTATTTGAGGTCTTTTTCCAATTGCATTGTAGGTTGGTGGTGGGAGTAATCCCTCTGTGCCAGGGAAGTTTTTCCCTGGGAGTCATTCCCCATGCTGTGGGAAAGAGAATGCAATTATAGGCTGATTTAGATTTAAAGGGAGGCCACATTTGAGAAACAAGGGGATTATCAGAAGGTAACTCTTAGGTACCCTACGACACTAGGCTAAATTCAATTTCAAGAGCAAAGGCTCATAAGCATAGTCATCAACATCAAGGGCCCATCGATGGACCATCCTCTTTCACTAGTCATTGCTTCTGAACTTGGGGGAATGCTGATGTTCCATTAGATAATGTGGCAGAGCTCTCCAGAATGGGAATTCAACATTCTTTCAGTTATTGTGTGAATCTCCACCCACTGTGACAATGCCATGTGAACACTTGAACACATTAATATACCTTATATGTATGCCCAGGTGAACTTTCTCCAATGCATCCACCTCACTGACACCCCACACCAATGATCCTTCTCTGCCCCAGTTTAATCCTTCTGTGACCCAAAGCTTCTTTAAAAATGAAGCCAATAAAATAGCCAAATACAGGTAATAGAAAAAATAAATAATAATGATAGGTTTAAATATAAGAAAGAAAATACATAAATATTTTTAAAAACAAAATATACATTAAAATTTAAAAATTGGGATATTAAAAAATAATGAAAATTAATAATGAAAACTAAAATTGTTTTTTGACATTTTGCCTTTCTTCACTGTAATATCTGTTGTCCTGTATGTACAGGGACAATTTCTTCCAGTTTTTCCAAAGTGTCTTCCTTTTTTTTTTTCCAAAGAAGTTTTAGGTCACAGTA
>JAQZBX010090526.1:0-12504 GCA_029593785.1 Cabassous unicinctus
TTTGCTTGCCAGGTTTGCTGGATTCAGAATTTTTGGCTGATAGATATTTTTTTTTCATTTAGCATCTTATCTATGTCATACCACTGCCTTCTTTCTTTAATGGTTTCAGATGAGAAATTAGCATTTAATCTTATCAAGTTTCCCTTGTCTGTGATGGGCCTCTTTTCTCTTGATTCTTTCAGTGTTCTCTATTTGTCTTGAGCATAGGACAATATGATAAGTATATGTCTTGGGATAGGCCTGTCAGGAATTATAATGTGCTGTGCACTGAGCTTTCTGGACATGTACATCCATGTCTCTCAAAAGAGTTGGGAAAATTTCAGTCATTATTTCTTCCAAGAGTCCTTCTGCTCACTTTCTCTTCTTTTCTCTCTCTGCAATTCCTATAATGCGTATGTTTGCTCATTTCATGTTGTCATTCAATATCTGAGTCTCTGCTGGATATTTTCTAATTATTTTCTGCCTGTTCTTCTATGTTTCAACCTCACTAATTCTTTCCTCTGCCTGTTCAAATCTACTGTTATATGCTTCCAGGATATTTTTTATTTCATGCATTTTGCCATTCATCACTATCAGATCCGTTATCTTTTTTATATATGTTTGCAATTTCTTCAGTATGTTCCTCCAGTGTCTTCTTAATATCCTTTACATATTTCTTCACTTCATTAAGTTGATTCATGATATTTGTTTGGACATCCTTGATTAGTTGTACCATGTTTTTCATCTCCTGCTTTTTCCTTTGTTTATTAGACTGGTCATCTTCCTGTTTCTTAGTATGGCTTGTAATTTTTTGTTGGTTTCTAGGCATCTGTTTTACTTGATGAGCTTATTCAGTTGGTTAGCTTCTTTTGCTACTATAGGATTTTACTTGCTTTGTATATCGGGTAAGGTTCCTTGTTGACCTTTGGTTCCTCTCATTCTATGTCCTTGAAGTTGTTTGTGATCCTTTTTAATAAAAATAAAAATTAGGACCAGAGAAAATAAGAGAGAAGAAGAGAAAAAAGAATAATAGTAATAATAATAAAAATACATAGAAGTGGAACCATACAAAACCTAGGAAATTAAATAAGTAAAAAGAGTAAAGAAATCATAAAAATGCAAAGGAATACATATAAAAAAGGTGGAATAGAAAAAAATGGAAAAAAAAACAAAATAGAAAAAATCATAATGAATTAAAAGGCTAGAAATATGAGAAGAGAGAAAAAGAAAGATAAAAAGGAAAAATGAAGACCACCCAAGGAAAGGTAAAATGAAAGGAAAGCAAGAGATGACAGATGATGGGCAAATGAAATAAAGGAAAGAAATAAATTAGGTAGAAAAAATAAGTAAAAGAAAAAAATTAAACAAAGAAAGAGAAAAGAAAAAAAAAACCATCAACAAAAAACAACCCAGAAAAAACAGACTTCCCTCTCAGGCCCTTAGAGACCTTCTCAGGCTGCTAGTGCTCAACAATCAATATGCAGCCTACCCTCCACAGGTGAGGTACCCAGTTTAAGCAAATAAAGAATAAAAAACTGACAAAAATAAAAAATAATATCTTAAACAACAAAAATATCAGTCTATGTGTTCCCTGTAATAAGCTGCTGTCTGGGTGGCTGATAACATGGTGGATCACTCTCTGGTTCTCTTCTATTAGGAGTTACCAGGATTCAAACCAGGTGCCTTGTATATATGCAAGGCAGGAATTCCTACACTGAGTTTTACCCAATCCACAGATTAAGTAGGTTTCTGAAAGCTTATCTAGCGCTTCCCACCCTCATTCCCTTAGGCAAGTTAAACTTCTAACAGTTTGCCAGAGCCAGGCTGGTTAAAAAACTGTCTCTGCCCCCTCACTGAACTAGTTCCTCTCTTTCCCAGGGTACCTGGGAATGACAGCCTGCCTGATTAGATTCTCCCTCCCCTCTCCCTGGTGCTGCTCAGTGTTGGCTGTGGTCAATTTTGAGATTCAAAGGGGACTTAGCTGGCCAAACTCATTGAAAAGAAACCACTCTCTAACCTCCATCAGACAACACTTCCTTCCTGGGAACATTCCCTCCCACTCAGTTGGCTACAGTGAGCCAGGGATTTTACCAAAGGTATTTGCCTTGAGAATGGGATATATGTGCTGTCCCAGCCACAGGGGTAAGTAACTTACAGTTTCCCTTTGGCTTCTTGTCTCTCTGTCCATCTTCTTCCAGGCTGATGTGTAGCACTTTCCTGTTCTGCAGATTCCCAAGGCAGCTCCTTTGGGTAGCTTTTTGTCCTTTCTTCATTGTTTCATTGTGAGAGAGTTGAACTTTGCCTACCTACTTTGATGCCATCTTCCCAGAATTCCCCATTCCTTCTCTACTTTGGTAATCTCTTCTCAAATCATCTCAGGAATACATAGAAAAATAAAGCAAATCTGAAACCTAGAAAATACTTGTGAATCTTTTTCTTCTAAAATTAATTTATGTATGGAGAATTTTTGTGGAAAATAAGAATTCAATTAAATTGCTATATATTGTGCATGTATAATATATTTTTAAGGCACTGTTCTTAGAAGTAAGGAGTGAGTGAAATTATTAAGAAGATGCTCTTTTATTTTTTAAGGGCTGCCAAGACAGTATACCAGAAATGAGCTGGCTTTTACAATAGGGATTTATTAACTTAAAAACTCACTGTTCTGAGGTTATGAAAGTTTCTGAATCAAGGCATAATCAAGAGATGCTTTCTCCATGAACTCTAGATTTGGATGATCAGGCACATGTCAGGGCATAATGGCAGCATCTGCTGGTCTCTGTCTTCTCCTCAAGGTTCTGTTGCATTCAGCTACTGTCCTCCTTTCAGCTTCTGTGTTCTGTTGATTTCAGATTCTGTCTCCTGGGCCATTCCCTCAGCTGTTGGGAATTTCTCCTTGTTTCTATGGCTTTTTTCTGTTTCTCTGTTGCCTCATATTCCTCTGTTTAAGAAGAACTCTAGTAAGAGTATTAATATCCACCCTGAGCTATGCCTTATTGCAGTAACCTAATCAAATGGCCCTTGACTCAGGAGTTCTTAACCAGAGAGCCATCGACCCCTTAGGGTTCTGTGGAAATATTTCAGGGGGTCCATGAACTTGAATTAATTTTGAATAATCCTAAATTTTAATTTAAAGACATGCCAATTTTGAGTGTCCTAAAGCTATCTGCTGCTACTTTCTGAGAAGGGGTCCATGGTTTTCACCTGACTGGCAAAGGGGTCCATGGAACAAAAAAGCTTAAGAACCTTTGTCTTAACTGTATCTAATTTAATGAAAGGTTCACAAAAGGTTCACATCTAAGGAATGGACCAATTTAAGAACATACTTTTCTGTTTTCTTTGTCCACAAAGACTTACACTACCACAAATATTATACAATAATTAAGTATAAACATTCATGACTATGAAATAAAATCACATGAATGTGAATACAAAACAATGTCAATCATATGCTTTATCATGTCAAAGAAAAGTGAGGCAATATCATGTTTGAGACACTCAGAAAAGAGAGAAAAAAACCATTTGATATGTGTCATAATTCAAGGTGGAAACAGGATTCTGCTAGCCTTTTTGGTATATGAAATAGAGTAATACTTCAATCCCTTACATCAATGTGCTTTTTCTGCTAAGTGAAATTCAAACAGCAAAATTCACAATTGTCAAACTGCTATGATTTGAGATCCCTTAAGTGATGAGTTCCCTCTGTGTGGAATAGTAATTTTTGTTGCAGAAACAGTCAATGGGTATTCAGTATGTAAAAGCAAAGGAATATGCTTGATCTCTCAATCTAAATCATCATTTTTCTATAATTATGGTTATTATTATCTTGCATTACAAAAGGCAAGGAACACCTGTAGTTGACTACTTCACAAATTATAATTTTCAGACCTGAGAATACACAGGCATGTAGTTTCAACAAAGCTGGACGGTGCATGAATTGTGTTGCTGAAAATGGGAAGCAAAGAGCACAGAGCTCAGTAAAAGCTATAGGCTTTAAATTTGATGGGTATGTAGAGAAGATGGGACCTAAAGTGGATAAAGGTCCTAATGATTATCTAATATGCTGGGTAATCAGTGCTTAACATGTCATTAGAATTATTTACATCTATAGCTTGATTTGAGGAAGCAACATGAAAGCCCTGTAATCAAAACTATCCCATATACCATTCCACCCAGACAATTCAGTGATCCCAGCAGATAACCTGATATAGGACAAGTGAAATTTTCCCAGATTTATTTAAACTTTTGTTGAGTGATGACCTTTTCCAGAAATATTTAATTCATGCAAATTGGGAGAACTGGCATAAGCTAATGTAAATCTTGAAGGATTGTAAGAATGCAGGGAGGTCTGGTGAGAATAAAGAGTGGGCTTTTTCCTTTCATTTTAGTAAACAGACAAATGATTGAATGACCAAGGCCAAGTAAAGAAAAAGTGAAGTCAGAGTACACTTTTATTCTCAACATCAAAACTCTGCTAAGGTAATATCTACCTTCATGGAGAAAATCCCTGGTATCCTTCTCTCTTCTCACAAGCATATGGCCCCAATTGACAAAGAAAGCAAAGAACTGTGCTTCATTAACTCATTTACTATCATGAGCAGAATTGCTGCTGCTTCTCCAGGAGAGAAAATGCAGCATAGTGGTTAAAACTTGAACTTCAAAGTCAGAAAACCAGGATACTGCAATGCTCAACTCCTATGGGGATGGTATATTAACACTCTGAGGTCCTAGTAACAAGAACAACTACTACAATCACAATTTTTGCAATGTCAAAAATTGAAGTAGGACTTTTATGTGGTTTATGCCTAAGGTCACACAGGTAGGACATCATAAAGATTTATTTTGCACCCCAGAACTTGAACTTGCCCTACACAATACACCAGGCACATCATGTTCCTGCTGATGAGAAGTTATTCTAATCACTAGGGCTATAATATATGTACTAGAATGACATAAGATGATGAGAAAAAACAGCTGCTAGTCCATGTATCCATGTATCCTTATGGTTTACCCAATACAGATGATGGCTTATTTTATATTAAAAATGACAGAACATAAATAAATCTCTTGTGCACTTGTCAATAAAAGAGTACTCTGGTAGACACTGAGTAAAATCAAAATATCTGAGAAACTTGGTTTATGTAGAATGGAAAGAAAAAACTAGTTAAAATTAAAAACACATTAAAATATTTAAGATATATCATCAACATATTCATAGGCCCCACAAGTTCTTTTAGAGAACATTAGAATAGCATAAATCTGTCTAAATATTCCTTCTCAATAGAATATTAGAGACAGATTAAGTATGAAGTGAAGAACAATGGATAGAAAACGTGTGATAAAGGTAGACACTCAGATAGAATATTGTCACAATCAAATTTAGGCTTCACTATTTCCTTTGTGACCCATCCAAGACTTCTAAACTTCCTGCATCCTAATGATATCTGAGTACCTTAGGTTTTAAGTAATGTGCTTGTGCAGTATGTGTGTTTATAAACCAGTTAAGGTATTCCTTTTTTTTTCCATTTTTCTTTTTTTACATTTTAAAGGATACTTCAATTAAATAACTGCTACAGAGAACATATAGGGGATTCCTATATGCCCCACTCCCCACAAGTCCCACATATTCCCACATTACCAACATCTTTCATCAGTGTGGTACATTCATTGCGATTGATATACACATTTTGAAGCATTGCCACTAAGCATGGATTATGGTTTACATTGTAGTTAACACTCACCCATTCGACTCTGTAGGTTAAGGCTGGATATATAATGACTTGTATCTGTCATTGTAATGTCATTGAAATGACTCCCAAGTCCCAAAAATGACCCCTATTACACCAGTTTTCCCATTTCCCTAACTTCAGAATATCTATGGGTCATTCCTTCCACAACAATATATTTCTTCCATTGCAAGAATCCCAAGAAGTCTATAGCAGAATACTAGTAAATTAATTTTAATCCATAGTTGTAGTTCATTTCCCAGTCCTGAGGACTCTGGGACGGTGATGCCCTCTCCACCACTAAATTGAGAGGACTTCAATACCAGAAATTTGTTAGATGGGACTCTCTTGCTTGCAGTTGTAGGCACTCTCAGTTCCTTGGTATGTTGTTTGTCAATCATCTCCTCCCCATTAATTGTTCTGGGTGAGTCCATTGAACTGGGGAGTAGGTGTTGCAACTTTGTTGAGATTCAAGGCTCGGTTGGCAGATGGGCAGCCCAAAGACTTAAGTCTCATAGATGTACACCTACCAACTCTAGTACTAATTATAGGTTCAAATAGAAGGGCAGAAGAGTCATGCATAGGGAAACCACTGCTGAGTCTAACACAGTCACATGGGAGAGCATAAATACCAGATTAGGGCCAACTGGCAAGGGGCCAAATCCCTGAGCTTTCTTCCCTTATTATAGTGTTTGTATATCTCCAAAGACCCTAGGAGCTTTGCTATTTGGTTTCATATATACTTTAGCTGTCAATGAAATCCTGCTGGGAAGTGCAGAAGTGTTACCTCTGGGATAGCCTCCAGACTTATGTTGAATTCTTTTAGCCATACAAATTCATTTGTCTTTACCTTTTCCCCCTTTTGGTCAAGATGTGTTTTAGTTTTTCCAGTTGCATTGCTTGTTGGTACTCGGTAGCAATCCCTCGGTGCTGGGGGGGCTCATCCCTGAGAGACATGTCTTATGCTGGGAGGAAGTTATTGCTTTTTTATGAAGTTTGGCTTAGAGAGAGGCCACATTTGAGCAAAAATGAGGCTGCCAGTAGATAACTCTTAGGCACCTTACATCATTAGGCTAAGTTTCAATTTCAAGAGCAAAGGCTCATAAGCATAGTCAGTAATATCAAGGGTCCTTCAGTGGACACTCCTCCTTCACAATTCATTGTCCCTGTACTTGAGGCATACTTATTGTTCCATTAGAGACTGTGGCAGAGCTCCCCCAGATGAGAATTTGATATTTTTTGATTATTGTGTGAATCTCAATCAACCGTGATAATGCCCCACGATCATTTAAACACATTTATATGCCTTATATGTATACCCAGGTAAATTTCCTCTCATGTATTCCCCCTCACTGGTGCCCCACAACAATTATCTTCCCAGTCACAGTTGTAACCATTTTGTGATCTAAAACTTCTTCAAAAATGAAGCCAATAAAATAGCCACAAACAATTAATAAGAAAATGAAATAGCTATGGTAGTTTTATATGTAAGAAGTAAAGTAGAGAAATAATTAATCAAAAGTAAAAATAGATTATTTTTAAAAATTGGAATATTAAAAATAATGAAAAAATATTTGGAGAAAAAAATCTTTTAAAAATATAATTTGCCTTTCGTCATTGTAAGACTCTTGTCCTGTATATAGAGTGATATTTTCTCCCGTTTATTCTCCGAGCGTATTATTTTATTTTCATTTTTCTTCAAAGAAGTTTTAGGTCACAGCAGAGTCAGGTACAGAAAACAGGGAAATTCCATATACCCAAAAATCCTCCTCTTTTTCCACTTTCCTCCATCAATAACCTTTTATATGCTGATGGTACATTTGTTACAATTGATGCACAAATATTGAAAGAGAGCTACTAACAATCATCAATGGTTCACATTATGGTTTATATTTTGAACCATATATTTTATAAGATCTGATAAAATTTAACATTGGCCTAAATCTGTCTTTGTAAGAGCATGCAGAACACTTACATCATCCTCAAAATGCCCCATGTTCCATCTGTTTTATTCCTCCCTCCCCCTCCCCTATGGGCCCATGGCAACAACCAGGCTTTACTCCTTGAATGACAAGATTCATAGTTACTTTCACCTTCACTGAGGACTTAACACACTGGTCTGTCTTTCCCTATTAGGCAATGCTGATGATCTCAAGTGACTCCCATCCTTCTGTTTGAGAACATAGTGGGTTTCCCTAGGATGGGAGTCCAACACCTAACTCATTATGTGGGTCTCTACCCACTGATGCCACACACTATGCCAAAATGATCACTCACACGCTCCCTAAAGCCTGTGCCAGGTGCGCCCTGGCCCAAATGTCCCTCATCAAACACTCTAAACCAGTTACACTTCCTTGTCATATTGCCAAATGAACATTCCCAACATTGTCATTTCAACCATGTACACGCCAATCCCCAGTGTTCACTTGCTCCCTCGCCCAACCCTCTGCCCAGTTCCATGGACCATGCAATCCACCCTCCCCACCCTGCCGCCCATCAAACCTGCAACACTCAAATCAATATTATCACTATACCCCTTTCATGTCCCTTCACTGCACAACTACACACTTCCAAATTGTCATAAATTTTACCCATATGGGTGTTGGCTCATTATCTTCTTCTCCCTTTCTATTTCATATAAAAGTATCTTCCAGAATATATCTCTGTGAGTCTTCTCATTTTGTTAATTCATATCAGTGAGGTCATGTAATATTTGTCCTTCAATGCCTGGCTTGCTTCACTCAACAAAAGGTCCTCAAGGTTCATCCATGTTGTCCCATGTGTTAGCACTGTATTCTTTCTTACAACTGAGTAATATTCCATATATATATATATATATATATATATATGACATTTTGTTTATCCATTCATCTGCTGATGGACATTTGGGTTGTTTCTAACTTTTGGCAATAGTGAATAATGCCACAATGAACATTGGTGTGCATATATCTGCTTGTGTCCTTACTTTCAATTCTTCTGGGTATATACCCAGCAGTGGAATTGCTGGATCATATGGAAATTCTATAGTTAGTTTTTTGAGGAACTGTGAAACTGTACTCCACAATGGCTGCACCATTCTACATTTCCACTAGCAGTGATTGAGCTTTCCTGTTCCTCTGCATCCTCTCCAACACTTGTAGTTTTCTGAATTTTTAATAGCCAACAGTCTAATGAGTGTAAGATGGTATTTCATTGTAGTTTTGATTTGCATTTACCTAATAGCTAGTGGTGTTAAGCATCTTTTCATGTGCTATTTAGCCATTTGTAATTCTTCTTTGGAGAAATGTCTATTCAAATCACTTGCCCATTCTTCAAATGGGTTGTTTGTATTTTTATTTTTGAGGTGTAGGATATCTTTATATATGATAGATAATATACTGTTAACAGATGTATGGTTACCAAATATTTTCTCCCATTATGTAGGCTGCCTTTTCACTTTCTTGACAAACTCCTTTGAGGTGCAAAAGTTTTCAATTTTGAGGAGTTCCTATATGTCTATTTTTTCTTTCACTGTTCATGCTTTGGGTGTGAAATTCATGAAATCATTTCCTATTACAAGGTCCTGTAGATGTTACATTATCTTCCAAGATGTTTATGGTATTGGCTCTTACATTGAGATCTTTGATCCATCTTAAGTTAATTTTTGTATAAGGTGTAAGATGGCGTTCCTCTCTCATTCTTTTGGATATGGATATCCAGTTCTCCAAGCAACCTTTGTTGAAGAGGTAATTTTCTCCCAGTTGAGTGGGTTTGGTGGCTTTGTCAAACATCACATGACTGTATATGCGAGGATCTATCTCAGAACTCTCGATTAAGTTCCACTGGTCAGTATGTCGATCCTTCTGTCAATACCATGCTGTTTTTACCACTGTAGTTTTGTAGTAAAAGTTTTAAAGTCAGGTAATGTGATTCTTCAAGTTTCATTTTTCTTTTTCAATATGTCTTTGGCTATTGGGGTCTCCTGCAGTTCCAAATAAATTTCATAGTTAGTTTTTCTCATTAAGTAAAAAATGCTGTGTTGATTTTTATTGGGATTGCATTAAATCTGTATATAAGTTTGGGTATGATAGGCATCTCAAGGATGCTTAGACATCCTATCCATGAACAGGGAATATTTTTCCATTTATTAAAGTCTTCTTTGATTTTCTTAACAATGTTACATAATTTTCTGCATATAAGTCATTTACATCTTTATTTAAATTAATTCCTAGGTAATTGATTCATTTAATTTTTATTGTAAATGGTATTTTTTCCTGATTTCCTCCTCTGATTGCTCATTATTGGTGTTCAGAAATGCTACTGATATTTGTGCATTGATATAATCTGTGACTTTACTGAAACCATTTATAAGCTCTAGAAGCTTTGTTGTAGATTTCTTAGGGTTTTCTATATATAGAATCATGTTGTCTGCAAATACTGAAGTTTTAATTTCTTCCTTTCCAATTTGGATGACTTTTATATCTTTTTCTTGCATAAGTGCTCCAGAAAGTACTTCTAGTTCAATGTTAAATAAAAATGGTCATAGTTGGAATCCTTGTCTAATTTCCAATCTTAGAGTGAAAGAAACCTTTTAGGATTTCACCACTGTTTATGACATTTGCTTTGGGTTTTTCATATATACCTTTTATCATGTTGAAGAAGTTTCCTTCTATCCCTATCTTTTGTAGTGTTGTTTTTTTTTGAGAAATGGTACTGTATTTTGTCAAATGCTTTTTCTGCATCTATAGATATGATTATATGATCTTTTTCTTTCACTCGTTTATGTGTTACATAACATTGATTGATTTTCTTATATTGAGTCACCCTTGCATACGAGGTATAAAGCCCACTTGGTCATGGTATATAATTCATTTAATGTGTTGTTTAATATGATTAGCAAGTATTTTCTTGAGGATTTAACATCTAGGTTCATTAGGAAGTTTGGTCTATACTTTTTCTTTCTTCTTGTGTCTGGCTTTGGTATTAGGGTGATGTTCATATCACAGAATGAGTTAAGCAATGTTCCTTCCACTTCTATTTTTTGAAAGAGTTTTAGCAAGATTGGTGTTATTTCTTAACAGACTATTTCGTAGAATTCACCTGATAAGCCTTCTGGTCCTGTGCTCTTCTTCTATGGGAGGTTTTTGATGACAAATTCAATCTCATTGGTTGTGATTGGTCTTTTGAGCTAATTAATTTCTTCTTTTTCCTATGTAGGCTGCTTGTGTATCCAAGAAATTTGTCCATTTCCTCTAAATTATCAATCTTGTTTGCATAAAATTTTTTCAAAGTATCCTTTTATGAAACTTGTTTATTTCTGTGGGGTCAGTGGTGGTAACCCCTTCCTCATTTCTTATTTTAAGTGTTTGCATATTCTGTCTTTTCTTCCTTGTTAGTCTAGCTAAGAGTTTTCAATTTCATTGATCTCAAAGAACGAGATTTAGATTTTATTTTTTCTAGTGCTTTCTTATATTCAATTTCATTTATTTCTGCTTTAACCTTTTTTTTCCCTTCACACTACTTGCTTTGGGGTTAGTTTGTTGTTCCTTTTCTAATTCCTCCAGGTGTGCAGTTAGGTCTTTGATTTTAGCTCTTTCTTCTTTCTAAATATAGGCATTTATGCTATCAGTTTCCCCCTCAGTAAAGCTTTTGCTGTATCTGATAGATTTTCAAATGTTGTATTGTCATTTTCATTTATTTCAAAGTATTTACTGATTTCTTTTGCTATTTCTTCCTTGACCAACTGATTGTCTAAGAGTGTGTTGTCTAACTTCTATGTTTTTGTGCTTAATCTGCTTCTCTGCCACTTACTGATTTTCAGCTTCATTCCATTGTTTACAGAGAAATTACATTGTATTATTTCAATCCTTCTGAATTCATTGAGAGTAGTTCTGTGGCCTAGCATGCTGCCTAGCCTTGAGAAAGATTCATATACACTTAAGAAGTATGTATATGCCACTGTACTTGGATGTAATATTCTGTATATATCTTTTAGGTGTTGATACTGTAATGTATTATTTAAGGTCTTTGTTTCTTTATTGATTCTCTCAATATATTCTGTCTAATGGTGATAATGGTGTATTAAAGTCCCTCAATATAATTGTAGAGAAATATATTTCTCCACTTAATTTTTCCAATGTTTTCTTCATGTATTTTGAGGCACCCTGGTTAAGTGCTTAAATGTTTATGATTGTTCTTTTTTCTTGAAAGTTTATGACTTTTATTAATATATATTAGCCTTCTTTGTCTCTTACAATAGTTTTGCACTTAAAGTCTATTTTGCCTGATATTAGTATAACTTCTCCCACCATTTTTTGGTTATTCTTTGCATGTAAAATTATCTTCCAACCATTCACATTCAGCCTCCTTGAATCCCCAGTTCTAAAGTGATTTTCTTTTAGACATCATATAGAAGGGTCATATTTCCTTACATGTTCTTCCAATCTCTGTCTCTTGATTGGAAAATTTAATCCATTAACATTCAATGTTATTACTGTTAAGGAATTACTTACATTAGCCATATTTTCTTTAGACTTATGTATGCCTTATGTTGTTTGTATTTCTCTTTTTAGCTTTTTAGTTATTCTTACACACTCCTTCAACTCTCACTTTCCTGTTTTTTCCTTTCAACCTACAGAACTCTCTTTTGTATTTCTTGAAGTAAGATTTCTTAATAACAAACTCTTTTAATTTCTGTTTATCGGTGACTATTTTGAACTTTTCCTTATTTTTGAATACCAGCTTTGCTGGATAGAAACTTTTTGGCTGAAAGATTTTTCTTTTAGCACCTTAACTATGTCATACCACTGCCTTCTTGCCT
>JAQZBX010090527.1:0-12499 GCA_029593785.1 Cabassous unicinctus
TTTTTTTTTTTTTGAAATGTCTTAACTTTTTTCTTCTATTTGTTTATTTATTTATTTATAAATATTTTTAAAGATGCTTAGATTACATAAATGTTACACAAAAATTACAGGGATTCCCATGTTCCCCACCTCCCACACCTCCCATAACATCCCACATAAACCTCTTTCATTAGTGTGGCACATCACCTGTGGTGGATATACACATCCCGGGGCTTTGCCACTGAGCATGGACCATAGTTCACATTGTAGACCGCACTCTCTCCCACACAGTTCTTCATGGTATATGCTGATGTAAAACGGCCTATATCTGTCGTTGTAATGTCACTCAGGGTAATTCCCAAGTCCCGAAAAAGCCCCTGTATTACAACTGCTTTTCCCTCTCCCTGCCCCGAAAGCATCCAGTGGCCACTGGCTCCACATCAATGTTGTAATTTCTTCCATTGCTTGAATCACAATATGTCTACAACAGAATACCAGGAAATCCACTCTAGTCCATAGTTCTTCCCTCAATCCTGAGGAGTCTACGATGGTGATGTCCACTCCACCTCCAAGTGAGAGGGGGCTTATATCCCATGGATAAGATGGATGGGATTATCCTGCCTGCAGCTGCAGACTCTCTCCATTCCCTGGGATGGCCGTTGTCCATCATCATCTCCTTGCCAGATGTATTGGGTGAGTCCATTGAGCTGTAGAGTAGGAGTTGAAGCTCCGCCAAGATTCCAGGTACAGCTTGCACATGGGCAGGCCAAAGACTGCAGTCTCTGGAAGTACACCTACAAACTCCAGCACCACATATAGGTTTGAATAGAAGGGACTGATGGACCATGTGCAGGGATGACTTATCTGAGTCCAACTCTGTCACTCTCAGGAGCACAGATTCCAAAGTATAGCCCACTGATAAGGCATCAATCTCTGGAGCTATCCCCCCTTATATAGGACCTGGGAGTCCCTCTGTGTGGGGTGATATCCACTTTGGTGTTCTATGAGATCCTACTGAGGTGTGCATAAGCGTTACCTCTGGAATGACCTCCCGACTCTCTTTGAAGTCTTTTAGACATATGAACTCATTTGTCTTTACCTTTTCCCCCTTTTATTTGAGGTCTTTTTCCAGTCATATTGCCAGTTGGCACTTGGTATTAATCCCTCGTTGCCAGGGAGCCTCATGCCCGGGAGTCATGTCCCATGCTGGGGGGAAGGTAACGCATTCATATGCTGAGTTTGGCTTAGAGAGAGGCCACATTTGAGCAACAAGGAGGCTCTCAGGTGGTAACCCTTAGGCACCCCATAAAGTAGGCTAAGTTTCAATTACAAGAGCAAAGACTCGTAAGGCTAGAACCCGTTAGTGGACCATCCTCCTTTGCCAGACACTGCCCCTGCACTTGGGGGACTGTTGAAGCACATTCATTTCTAAATCCTCATTATGACTTAGTCTCTTAACAATTTAGGTTGTGGTTTCCAATGCTGACAGATAACCATGGAGTCTTAAAAAATGTACTAGCCTTGGCATACAAGGACTATACCAATCACCTCATTATGTGACTGTGGAATTATAATTCACTTATCTCAAGTTTTTTCATTTATGAAATGGTGATCATGTTGCCTAATCTCACAGGATAATTTTTAATTATTAATAAATGAAAGAATATGCAGAAAAACATTTGGTAAAATGCTGAGTGTTACACAATTATAATTGTATTATTGTAATTAATTTTTGAGATCCTGAGTTGTACCTATCATGCTTGGATATATATGGCAGAAGAGTGAGAGGATTAAAAGATCATCTTTGACATATTAGTGTTTGCCAAGGAGTGGGGAAAGGTGGAATGGGGA
Organism: Cabassous unicinctus; assembly: GCA_029593785.1. NCBI lineage: Eukaryota > Metazoa > Chordata > Mammalia > Cingulata > Chlamyphoridae > Cabassous > Cabassous unicinctus. Next base: position 1,831 of record JAQZBX010090527.1, read on the forward strand.
GTGACTGGTTATCAGGAATGGGGTTTCCCTCTGGGGTGATGTAAATGTTTTGGAACTAAATAGAGGTTATAGTTGCACAACGTTGTGAATGTGCTAAGTGCCAAGGAATTGAACACCTTAAAATTATTTATGTTGTGTGAATTTTACTTCAATAAAAAAAAAAAAAAAACTAGACCCAAATAGGTTTGCATACCATGTGACACAAGGTATGTTATTTAAGGTCTCAAGTTTTTCCTTTGTAAAATAAGGATAATTAGGGTGGTTGTGAGGATTTAATAAGATTCTTTCCAAGGAGCTCAGCACAATCCAATTACACAGTAATTGCTCAAAACTGCTAGCTAACATTCCTTTCATTATCAATCACCTGAGCATTTGGCAAACCAGTATTCCATCAATTGATCTCTCACAACCCAATCAATCAACACATAGTCACTGAGAGCTTACTATGTGCCCGGCCTGTGCTGGATGCTACAACATACTACAGGATGTGCAAAACAAGGTCCGATTCAGTTTTTTAGAAGTGCTTCAGTGAAATATCAGGCTATTCAGTATCCAGGATACTATGATGAACATTAGCTAGAATATGTTTACTTAGGGACTAATGGAATCAGATTTCAAATGGTAGCTCCAAAGCCATCTTGTACGTTTCTGGAGAGAACATATGTCCCTGAGATAACCACCTGAATTAAAATGTCATAAATTGCTAGAGCCAAAGTCATCTTTGGTACACAACGTTTATTCACCTGAAGCAGCTGTACTTCACCTGCTGAATGTCTAAGACTCTTCTATTCATCTTGCTCAGGACTTGTTGAATAGGCAGGAAAGCACCCTCAGCATTGGCCAGTGTTGCAGCCAAACCCAAAACGAGGCATTTCTGTGATTCATGGCATGATAGTGTGCCAAGATATCTTGGGGATAAAAACCAGTGGAATGAACAACAGCCATTTAAGCACTTCCAGCCAGGAAGTCAGTCAACACAGCCATGCAATGTCAAGAGCAATAAGGTTGTCACATTTCTGATGATTACATACAGGCTTCCCCCATAGTCTCTTATCAGGGATGCACCCCCCCTTTCTATTATTAGTCAATATCTGCCTGCCAGGTTGGCATTCAGACAACCTAGTGTATCTGCCTAAATGTATTACCCTCTGAAGTAACTAAACTTCACATGGAAAGATTAGGTGGGGTTCCTGGGGTGTGCTGAGTGGGAGAGTGTATGTTAGCTTGGCAAAATCTATCTTGAAGTGGTCAGAGCCATCTACTGCAATAAGGTGTAAGTAAGTACATAGATAAGTTGAAAATAAGTCAAGGTCTGATCCTAACTGAGACTTTCTTACCACACACAAGGGTTGCACACCATTTTTGTAGCATAATATGAGACCTCTGTTGGACAATAATTGTATTAGATAAGAACTGGAAAAAGTAAAGGGACAGGAAATATGATTTTGAGAAGGTGCCCAGGTTGAGCCATACCTGGAAGAAAAGGAGTTAAATAATAAGTTTTAGTAAGGTCTGAGTTTCCATCAATGCATTATCCTTTCCATTCACACCCAAACTCACAGGCTTTGAATTAAACTCAATATCTCGCATTTGTCCCAATCCTCCTTTCTCTCATCTTCTGCCCCTCCAGTCTGGCCCAGATATATTCATAGTACCTTGTCCTTGCCCTTTTCTTGTGTTTCCTAGTATCTTGAATAACTGAAAATACCAACAGACTCTAAAAGCATTTGAAACCGTAGCTATAGCTGCCCACTGAAAATCAGCCTTAATTTATATACACAATATGCTGCTCTTTGAAGTCACATTGGGCCCACCTGATAAGAATACAACTAGCAGTGTCATTGTCACCCATATCATATCAGAAGTGAAGTGATTAAACTGTGACATTCTGAGCACTGTTTCAGAGGGATCCATTTTCAGCTCTTACTCCAAGCACAAAGTGACTTTTCCCACAAAATGGTATGAAAAAACTCACCTGCCATTGATACAGACCTTAGAAGAGGGCTATTCCCAAAGAGGTACTGCCTCTCTCCACCAGGAACCCTGCAGTTTGGAACCATCAAGAGAATGACGAAGAACGCAGCATCCCAAAGCCAAGACTATTTTTACTACTAAATAAAGGTCCTGAAGCCATCATAAACCAGTGTGGTCCAAATGGTCCAAAAGAGATTAGCAAAAGATTTAAGAGACAGTTTAAAGACTGGGATACACAAGAAAATGGTTACTACCAGATTCTTATGAGGAGAAATTGAATATTGCCATCTGAATCCACTATGATACCTTTGTATTTCATTGTATGTAACTACGCATAGTGAATTATGAGTGTATTTCATTATGGAATGTGGTTTGATTGCTGAGAAGAAACCATGTGAAGCTCCTCTCATTATCTGAAAATAGTAATAGTCACATACTCTAAATCCTTTAAAACTGGAGGCCAAGATTTCATCATAAAGAGTGAAAGTGCTTTGTTTGGGATTTTACTTTGATAAAAAGAAAAATAATTTTATGGGAAAAGATTTAAGTTATTGTACCAAATACTTTTGTTAAAAATTACAAATTATTTTATTGTAAAAAAAGGTTGATTTTGTAAAAGTATTGAAGGGCTTCCTCAATTTTCCCAAGGGCTTGTCTCCTTATTGAATTCAAACCATTCTCTTTTGAGGTGTCCTTTGGGTCAACATGCATGTCAATATTCTCCTTTTCAGGGTTAACTGGTTTGTCTCTGCCCAGATTATCATTGGTTAATGACTCTGTGAGCATCACTTCACTGATTTAAAGAAAAAAATCTTCCATCTAATGCAAGATTTTCCATTCTTTTCTCATCAATTTCCTTTTTATTTGCAATGTATCTGATAACCAGCAAGAGACTGACCAAAAATGTATTGATGTGGTGATGGTAAGAAAGGCTTAGTGGGAAGAACATTTGAGTGGATACTTTTTTCATAAGTGGCCAGTCCATTAGTAATTATTTTCATGTATGACAATATTTACTTCCCTATATTACCTTTGAATTGCAAGGATTTGGATACTTGATGCTAGATAATGAAAAAAGAATATAATTTAGATTGGGAGGCTCTTCTAAATTAGAATCAAGATTCTGTTGTTTAATATATATTAAGAGATTTATTTCAAGGAATTGGCTTATGCAATGGTTGGGGATGGTGAGTACGAAATTTATAGGGCAGGCCGGCAGGATGGAAACTCTTGGATAGGAGCTGAAGCTGCAGTCCACCTGCAGAATTTCTTCTCCCTTAGTTTTGCTCTTAAAGGTTTGCAGCTGATTGGATGAAGCCCACCCACATTATCAGGGATAATCTCTTTCAAGTAGTCAACTGATGGTAGATGTTAACCACATCTACAAAAATACCCTTACAGCAGGGGTTCTTAACCTTTTTTGTTTCATGGACCCCTTTGCCAGTCAGGTGAAAACCATGGACCCCTTACTAAGTCTACACTATACTGTGTAGTATTTAATAAATACATCACATCTGCACCAACACGCCCCCACAAGAATAATGTTTTTGCGAATTTCAATTCAAGCTCACAGAACCCTTGTTAAGAACCTCTGCCTTAGAGCAACACCTAGATTTGTGTTTAATTGAATAACTGGGCACTAAATACCACAGAGAGAAAACTAGGTAAGCAATGCTCCTTATAGAATTACAGAATAAGAAAGTTAGGTATCTGTGGACCAAACTTTCTCAAAGGGCATGGAATATTAGTTCTATGTTCTGCATGTAGTCAAACAAATTTGGGAATGCTGGGTTACACTTAAATTTAAAGAGGATAATTTAGCTTGTTTAGCTGTAGGGCTTCTCAGAGACCTTTTATATATTAATATAAAGAGTGTTTAAGATGGAGGCATAGTATGTTTCTCTGATAATTTGACTGCAAAAATCTTATGGGACTAGGGGAATGGGTATAGGTCAGCGGTTGAGCAGCTGCTTCACATATGCAAGATCTGGGGTTCAATCCCCATTAACTCCTGAAAAAGAAAAAACTCATAGGATTAGTGTTCCTCAAAATACATTTTGAAAGTTTTGGCATAGATACACAAGTTAAATTACTTCAAGAGCAGATTAAAACTTACTCATAACATTCGCTATATTAGAAACCATGCATGTGTCCCCGGACCTAGTTTTTCTCCCTAGGTCTAGTTTTCAGAAGCCTGATTTATTATATGACCATCCTGTATAGGAAAAGACTGTAACTTTGGGTATCTTTGGTCAACTTTGAGAGATATAGCAGGGGGACAGATGCGACTCGGGTGGTTGGGTATCCGTCTCCCATATGGACGGACCTGGGTTTGATCCCTGGGACCTCCCAGTAAAGGTAAAAAAAAGAAAAATATAGGGGGCACATGGGCCACCAGGCCCTGTGCGAGGGTGAGCCGTCAGGCCCCGCGAGCCTCGCAGCAAGATTATGACGTAACAGGAGAGTGACACAAAGAAAAGCCAAGACGAGATGCACCGAAAAACCAGGAACTAAGGTGGCACAGGCAGTAGGACGCCTCTATCCCACATCAAAGATTCCGAAATCAAATCCCAGTGAAAACAGGAGGAGAAGGATGAGAAGAGAGGGCAGGAAACAGACACAGAGAGTTGCCCAGCGAATGGACACAGAAACAGCAAAAAGGGGTGGGGGGGTGGGGAGTAAAAATGGGTATAAATAAATAAATAAATAAATAGATAAATCCTTAAAAAATGTATAGGGGAGGAAAATACAGACTATAGTTAGTAGTAATACTTTGACGAAGCTCTTTCATGATTTGTTGACAAATGTTTCACAACAATGCAGGGTGTTTGGGGGTCGGGGGTGATGTGTGGGAGCCCTGTGTGATGTTATGCACATTTGTTTTGTAAGTTCATGATGATTACTGAACACTTGTAGTTTATGTCTGTTCATGTATGAATGATATACTTCAATAAATTGTTTTAAAAAATAAATAAATAAGTGGTACCCCCCACAAAAAGAAACTTACTTGTATTGAATGAGGCCAGAAGAAAGTATTTTCATCTTAATTTCAGAAGGACAAGAGATGGATTAGAACAACCACAAACCATCACACATCAATCCAGATTTTGTTTGGATGTAGAAAGAAAGGGAATGAAGGTTTGGATTCCAGTCCTGCTTCTACCACTAACTTGGTAAATGTAGACTGAGTAATATGGGGATTATTGCATGATGTAAAGACCATGCCCAAATGAATATTGGTTCAATCTGATAATGACATAAAGCAAGGACAGAAACAAATATTTTGAATAACAGAATGTCATAGTTTGCCAGGGCTGTGGTAACAAAGTACCACAAGACTAGTTGGCGTAAACAACAGGAATTTATTGTTTCCCAGTTTTGGAGGCTGAAAGTCCAAAATCAAGGTGTTGGTAGGATCATGTTTTCTCTGAAGCCTGCAGCATTCCGGTGGATTGCTGGCAATCCATAACTCTATCTCCATCACATGGCTGTCTCTCTCCCCATCTGTCTCCCCCCTATATCCAAATTTGCTCTGTGTATAAGGATTTCCGTCATATTAGATTAAAGTCCACCCTGATTCAGTATGGCTTCATCTTAACTAATAGCATCTTCAAAAATCCTATTTCCATATGGGTTCACATCCACAGGACCAGTGGTTAAGGTTTGAACAGGTCTTTGTAGGGGATATGATTCAATCCATAATTCAGGATTGTATCCCTGAAGCTCTTGCTGGCTGGAGGAATGGAATAAAAGTTTAAAAGATAAATTTTTGCAGGTATGACTTCAAGATCTTGGTTGAAAACCCCCAATGCATATATACTGAGTGAATGCTTGTGAAAAAGCCTTTAGGTTTTCATTTACGATGAATGCAATTCAATAAGATGACTTTTTCCATTTATAAATTAACATAATCTTAATGGTGTTTTAATAGAAATATTATATGTTATGAGGAGGTGAAGGTCTTGCTCAACTCTAAAGAAGTCAGATTTCACTGGTAATGTTATGTTCTATTCTGAGTGTCATACTTGGAAAGGAATGTAGACAAAATGAATAAAGTTCAGAGACCATCAAGATTATGAAAAAAAACAAAAATTCCATCAATTGATGAGCAGCTCTTTATCTAGGAGAAGAGAAACTTTCAGTGAATAAAAGAGGGACATGCCACAGTTGACTTCAAATACCAGAAAGCTTCTTAGGGAAGCGGAAAGAGGAGCTAGATTTAGTCTTTACACTCCAGGAAGGACTAATGGTGCCAATGGTTGAAGTCACAGCTGAACAGATTTCAATTCGATTTGAGGAAACCTGAAGAGCAAAGAACTTCCATTAAATGGGCTATCTCAGGAAAACTTTAACAGGCTCTCCATCTCAAAATATTTTTATTAGTAAAGGTTATATACAAAAAGTATAGGTGACATATTTGTAAAGTCATTATACATAATAATGAAACAAGCAGTGATGAATTTATGACCTAATCTAAGTACTAGACCATTACCAATATTTTTCACTATACCTATGTGCTAATTCCCTTCCCCATGACCTTCCTGTCCCACTACCACCTCCTGAAAGAGATAACCATGGTTTTAATTTTTAAAATAATTTCTTTTGTTTAAAAAGATACCTATTATATATGTATATAATTTAGATTTACATATTTTATCCTCATACACTCTGTATTCCTCCACAATTGATTAATTTTACTCAATATTAAGTTTCTAAGATTCATCCATATCGTCACATGTAGTTCCAGAACATTCATTGTCACTGCCAAACAATATTCCATTGTGCAATCTACTGCAATTTATCTGTTCTACCATAATGGGCATTTAAATTATTTCCAGTGTTTCACATTTAAAAACAATGTATCTTTGAATATCCTTGTTAATGTTTCTTGGTTTCATATGTGTAAGAATTTTGCTAGGCAATATACTCATAAATTTTAGTTTGTAGGGAATACACATACTTAATTCTAAAATATTCTCCAAAGTGGTTGTACCAATTTCCATTGCTCTACATCTTCATCCACACTGGATATTGTCAGACTCCGTAAATTGTGCCCATGTAAACTGATATTTCATTGTTGCCTTGCTTTTCTCAGATCTCTAAGGGGTTAAGTGTTTTTTTCATATTTTCATATGCCATTCATGTTTTTTGTCTGTAAAATGTCCATCTACAGTTTTCTTCTCTTTTTATTGTTTTTGGTCTCTTCCTTATTGATTTGTAAGGGTTATTTAAATATTTAAGATAACTAATGTTCTTTTGATTACTTGCATTGCAAATATCTTTTCCCAACTTCTGGCTTGTCCTTTTACCCTCTTTTGATATCTTTTGGCAAAAAGAAGTTCTTAAGTTTAACAGAGTTGGCTTTATTAATATTTTCTTTTATGGTTAGTGCTTTCTGTGTTTTAAGAAATTTTTTTCACTACTAAAGAGCTTCTCCTGTATTTTCTTTTGAAAGTTAGAAAGTTTTGCCTTTAACACTTAAACCTTTAATCCACTTGGAATTAATTCTTGTTTATGGTGTGATTTCTACTTTAAAAATATATATATATGGATAACCAGTTATCCCAGTACCTTTCATTAAATAAGACTTTCCCCTCGAGTGGTCTTCAATGTTGCCTTTGTAATAAATTACATACATATTCTAATTCCTAGGTTACTACAGATGACTAGTCTTTTACCAAAGGTTTTATTCAGCATAATGTGGATCATCATATTTTCAGTCCCCAGAAACAGTTCCCTCTCTTCCCTTCATCTAACTACGAAGACGATGCCATATATTACAGTTTTGGTTTGTTTTTTACCAAAAAACAAACTTTCACTTCTGGCACCAAGTTCTAAATGAGATTTCACTGCAATAGCAGACAGTCCCTCAATCCCAAAGGCCTAAAACAATAAATGTTTGTTTCTCATTTTTGATATGTGACTATAAAGGCTGGCTTGTCTCTGCTCCAGAGCTGCTAATGGAGCAGCTCCTGTAGTAAGCACTGCTGACCAATACAAAAGATGCCAGAGAACTACACACTGGCTCTTAAGGCATGACACTTTTGCTCACAAAGCTACACCTCCACTCAATGGTGTAGGCCAGGACAATCCTTTCATGTGCTTGGAATAATTGGAAATATTAGGTGAATATCACCAATGGATACTACAAGTTTATTATTTATTTGTTTCTATTGTAAATGATATCTTTTCCATACTTATATTTTCTAACTATATTTTGCTGGTGAATAAAAATGCCATTGGCTTTTGTGTTCTGGTATTTTTTTTTAATTAAAAAAATTTTTTTTTAAAGATACTTAGATTACATAAATGTTATATAAAAAATATAGGGATTCCAATATGCCCCACCTCCCTCCTTTCCTACAACCTCCCACATAAACATCCTTCATTAGTGTGGCACATTAATTGCAATTGATAAACACATCCTGGGGCTTTGCCATTAAGCATGAACCATAGTTCACATTGTAGACCACACTCTCTCCCACACAGTTCTGCATGTTATGTGGTGATATAAAATGGCCTATATCTGTCATTGCAATGTCACTCAGGACAATTCCCAAATCCCAAAAAAGCCCCTGTATTACAACTGCTTTTCCCTCTCCCTGCCCCCAGAGCCTCCAGTGGCCACTGGCTCCACATCAATGTTGTAATTTCTTCCATTGCTTGAATCACAATATGTCTACAGTAGAATACCAGTAAGTCCACTATAGTCCATAGCTCTTCCTCCAATCCTGAGGAGTCTGGGATGGTGATGTCCACTCCACCTTCAATTGAGAGGGGGCTTAAATCCCATGGGGAAGATGGATGGGACTATCCTGCCTGTAGCTGCAGACTCTCTCCATTCCCTGGGACGGCCGTTGTCCATCATCATCTCCCCGCCAGTTGTCCTGGGTGAATCCAATGAGCTGTAGAGTAGGAGTTGCAGCTCCACTGAGGTTCCAGGCCCAGCTGGCACATGGACAGCCCAAAAACTCAAGTCTCTGGACATACACCTAAACACTCCAGCACAAAGTATAGGTTTGACTAGAAGGGGCAGATGAGACATGTGCACGGAAGACATAGTTGAGTCCAACTCTGTCACTCTCAGGAGCCCAAACTCCAAATAAGGCCCACTGGCAAGGAACCAAACTCTGGAGCTATCTGCCCTGACCATAAGACCTGAGTGTCTCCAGAGCCCTCAGGAGCCCCACTAGTTGGGGTGATATCCACTTTGGAAGTCTATGAGATCCTACTGAGATGTGCATAAGTGTAACCTCTGGGATGACCTCCCAACTCACTTTGAAGTCTCTTAGCCATATAAACTCATTTGTCTTTACCTTTTCCCCCTTTTATTCAAGGTCTTTTTCCAGTCGCGTTGCCAGTTGGCGCTTGGTAGGAATCCCTCGGTGCCAGGGAGGCTCTTCCCAGGACTCATGTCCCATGCTGGGAGGAAGGTAATGCATTCATATGCTGAGTTTGGCTTAGAGAGAGGCTACATTTGAGCAACAAGGAGACTCTCAGGAGGCAACCCTTAGGCATCCCATAACAATAGGCTAAGTTTCAATTTCAAGAGGAAAGACTCATAAGCCTAGTCATCAATATCAAGCACCCATCAGTGGATCACCCTCCTTCACCAGTCACTGCCCCTGCACTTGGGGGACTGTTGCTGCTCCCTTAGAGAATGTGGCAGAACTCTTCAGGATGGGAATTCAGTATTCTCTCATTTATTGAGTGATTCTCCACCCACTGTGACAATGCCCTGTGAATATTTGAACATTTTTATATACCTTATATGTATGCTCAGGTGAACTTCCTCCCATGCATTCCCCATCCCTGACACCCCACACCAACAATCCTCTCCTGTCCCAGTTGTAACCATTCTGTGATCCAAAGTGTCTTCAAAGATGAAGCCATTACAATAGCCGAATACAATTATTAGGTAAATGAAATAATGATAAGTTTAAATGTAAGAGATAAAATACATAAAATTTTTTAAAAAACTAAAACTAAAATTAAATTAAAAGATTGGGATATTAAAAAATGAAAAATACTAAAAAAGTTTTTTTTGACATTTTGCCTTTCATCACTGCAATATCTGGTGTCCAGTCTGTACCATGGCACCTTCCCCCTCTCATTCCCCAGTGTCTCACTATTTTCATTTTGTTTTCAAAGAAGTTTTAGGTCACAGAAAAATCACACACAGAATACAGGAGACTCTCATATACCCAAAATTCCCCTCCCCTTCCCCCCATATTAATACCTTTTTATATGTGGATGTTAGCGTTGTTATAACTGATATACAAATAGCGAAACATAGCTACTACACATTGTCAATGGTTTACACTATGGTTTACATTTTAGACCATACACTTTTATAAATTTTGATGATATTTACCATGTTCTGTGTCCATCACTGTAAGGTAATGCAGAACATTTCCATGACCACTAAATACCCCCTGTTTGATCTATTCTATTCCTCCCTCCCCATCCCCCCAGGGCCCACAGTGACCCCTTGGCTTGACTCATTGGATGACAAGATTCATAGTTACATGCAACAAGAGTGAGGTCTTGACACACTGGTTTGTTGTCCCCTATTAGGAACTGCCCTTGCTCTTGAGAGACTCCTACCTGTCTATTTGTGAACAAATTGGTCCTCCCGAGGATGGGAGTCCAACACCTTCCCACTCATTATGTGGGTCTCCACCCACTGATACAA
>JAQZBX010090528.1:0-12504 GCA_029593785.1 Cabassous unicinctus
CTAGATGAAATGGACAAATTTCTAGAAATGCACAGCCAACTTACACTGACGCTACAAGAAATACAAGAACTTGACAAAACAATAACATTTAAGGAGATTGAATCCATCATCAAACATCTTACAGCAAAGAAAAGTCCAGGACCAGATGGCTTCACAGGTGAATTCTACCAAGCTTTTCTATAAGAATTAACACCAATCCCATTTAAACTCTTCCAAAAAAATTGAAGAGGTGGGAAAATTACCCAATACATTTTATGAAGCCAACATCACCCTAATACCAAAGCCAGGTAAACATTCTACAAGAATAGAAAATTACTGACGAATCTCTCTAATGAACATAGATGCAAAAATTCTCAACAAATACATGCAAATTGAATCCAACAACATATCAAAAACTTAAACATCACGACCAAATGGGATTTATTCCTGGTATGCAAGTCTGGTTCATCATAAGAAAATCAATATCAATATAATACACCACATTAACAAGTTGAAGGAAAAAAATCACATGATCATCTCAATCGATGCAGAAAAGGCATTCGACAAAATCCAGCATCCTTTTTTGATAAAAACACTTCAAAAGATAGGAATAGATGGAAAATTCCTCAATATGATAAAAGGCATATATGAAAAACCCACAGCCAACATCATACTCAATGTAGAAAAGCTGAAAGCTTTCCTTCTAAGATCAGGAACAAGACAAGGATGTCCACTGTCACCATTGTTATTCAATATAGAGCTAGAAGTTCTAGCTAGGGAAATTAGACAAGAAAAAAACATTAAAGGCATCCAAATAAGAAAAGAGGAAGTAAAACTCTTACTATTTGAGGATGACATAATTCTGTACTTAAAAAATCCTGAAATATCCACGACAAAGCTACTTGAGCTAATAAATAAGCTCAGCAAAGTGACAGGATACAAGGTCACATGCAAAAATCAGTAAAGTTTTTGTACACTAGTACTGAAGAACCTGAAGAGGAAATCAGGGGGAAAACTCCTTTTTCAATAGCAACAAAAAGTCTCAAATACCTAGGAGTTAATTTAACCAAATTAGTACAGGACCTATGTGCAGAAAACTACAAAACAATGTAAAAGAAATTTAAAAAGACCTAAACAAATGCAAAGACATTCCGTGTTTATGGATTGGAAGAATAAATATCATGAAAATGTCAATCTTACCCAAATTTATTTATAGATTCAATGCAATACCAACCAAAATTCCAACAGCTTACTTTACACAATTAGAGAAGGCAATTTCCACATTCATCTGGAAGGGTAAGTGCACCTGAATAGCCAAAAGCATTCTAAAAAGAAGAGCCTCGTGGGAGGAATTTCACTACCTGACCTTGAAACATATTACAAAGATACAGTGGTCAAAAGAGCATGGTCCTGGCATAAAGATAGACCCATTGATCAGTGGAATACAATTGAGAACCCAGAAATAAACCCTCACCTATACAGTCAACTGGTTTTTGCCAAACCTACCAAGTCCATGCTAACGGGAAAAAGCAGTCTCTTCAACAAATGGTGTTGGGACAACTGGATATCTATTACCAAAAGAATGAGCAAGGACACCTACCTCACCCCCTATACAAGAATCAACTCAAAATGGATCAAAGATCTAAATATAAAAGTCAGGACCATAAAACTACTAGAAGCAAACATAGGGAAATATCTTCAAGACCTTGTAGTAGGTGGTGGTTTCTTGGACCTTACACCCAAAACCCGTGCAACAAAAGAAAAAATAGATAAATGGGACCTCCTCAAAATTTAACACTTTTTGCACCTCACAGGACTTTGCCAAAAGGATGAAAAGGCAGACAACTCAATGGGAAAAATATTTGGAAATCACATATCTGATAAGGGTTTAATATCCAGGATATATAAAGAGATGTAACAACTCAACAATAAAAAGACAAACAACCCAATTGAAAAATGGACATAAGCCTTTGAATAGACATTTCTCCAAAGAAGAAATACAAATGGCAAAAAAACACATGAAGAAATGCTCAACATCACTCATGATTAGGGAAATGCAAATCAAAACTACAATGAGATATCATTTCACACCTATCAGAATGGCCAGTATTAAAAAGACAGAGAACTACAAGTGTTGGAGACAATGTGGAGTGACAGGAACACTTATTCACTGTTGGTTTTAATGCAGAAAGGTACAGCCACTGTGGAAGAATGTTTGGCAGTTCCTAAAGAAGTTGAATATAGACTTGCCATGTGATCTGGCAATACCACTACAGGGTACATACCCAGAAGAACTGAGAGCAGTTACACAAAAAGATATCTGCACACCGATGTTCATAGCAACATTATTCACCATTGCCAAAAGCTGGAAACAACCCAGGTGTCCATCAACAGAGGAATGGATAAACAAACTGTGGCCTATTCACACAATGGAATATTATGCAGTTGTAAGAAGAAATGAAGTCATAAAGCATATGACAACATGGATGAACCTGGAGGACATGATGTTGAGCGAAGCAAGTCAGACACAAAAGGACAAATACTGTATGAATGCATTACTATGAACCAAATATATTCTATACCTATTGTTCGATTCAAAAAAATTTTATGTGTATCCAGTACATTTAATTGAGAAATGTATATATTTATTCATCTGTTTCTACTTTTTAGTTTTTAATTGTTTATATTTTCAATTATTAAATGTACAAAATATAGTAAAAAATAAAAATAAAAAATAACATGTTGATCTACCATGGAAACAACATACATTTTGAATTGCTTTATTGTGATTGACTATATGATTTGGCCAATGCTGGCTTCATACAATGAGTTGTATAATGTCTCTGTTATTCCCTTCTTTTTTTTTTTATTAAAGAATTTGTGTAGAATTAGTATCTTTTTATAGTATCTTCTTCTTTTGTTACTTGTGCTTTTGGCATATTTTAGAACCCATTGTCAAGTGACATGTCCTTAAGGTTTTATCCTGTGTTTTCTTCAAGGAGTTTTATGGTTTTAGCTCTTATAGTTAGGTCATTGATCCATTTTGAGTTAATTTTGTATATGCTGGTACATAGCGTTCTAGATATTTCATTTGTTAGTAGATATCCAGTTGTCCCTGTACCATTTCTTGAGGAGACTATTTATTTCCTATTGGAACCCATGTAAAATCACTTCACCATATATACATGAGTTTATTTCTGAAATTTCATTCCATCAATCTGTATGTCTATATTTATGCCCGTTTCACAGTATTTTCATTATTGTAGCTTTGTAGTAAGTTTTGCGTTTAGGAGGATTGAGTTCTCCAAATTTGCTCTTCTTTTAACAGATTATTCTGGCATTCAAGATTACTTGCAATTACTTATAAATTTTAAGATTAGCTTTTCCATTTCTTCAGATGTGGCAGTTTGGATTTTGATAGGGATTGCACTGGATTTAGAAATCAGTATGGGGGATATTGCCATCTTAATGAAATTTCTTTCATTCCATGAATGTAAGATGTGTTATTCAATTTGGTATTTAATTTTTCTCAACAATGTTTTGCAGCTTTCTGTTTCCAAGGCTTGTGTCTCCTTCTTTAAATTTTTATAGCTAAGAATTTTTTTCTTTTGGATGGCATTGTAAATAGAATTGTTTTCTTAATTTCACTTGCAGGTTGTTCATTGCTAGTATAAAGAAACACAGCTGATATTAGCATGTTGATATTATAACCTATAACATTGTGGAACTTGCTTATTACCTTTCACCACTTTGTGTGTGTGCATATGTCTTAGTATTATCTATATATGAAATCATGTCATCTGTGCATAGACATAAGTTTAGTTCTTGCTTTCCAATTTGGATGCATTTTTTTCTTCTTGACTAACAGCCTGGTTAGGACTTCCAATACAATAATGAGTATTATGAAAGAGAACAGATGTTACATTTTATTCCTGACTTTATTAGCAAAATATTCAAACCTTCACTATTAAATATGATGTTGGCTGTTCACTTTTCATAATTTCCTTTTATCAGACTGAAGTAGTTCCCCTTTTCTCTGTTTGTTGAGTTTCTTTTTTATCATTAGAGGGGGTAAGATTTTAACAAATGCTTTTATAAATAAATTGATATGATCATATGGTTTCTTTTCTTTCTTTCTATTAATATGGTGTATTGCATTGATACACTGATTGATTTTCCTTTGCTTTTTTTTTTCACTGCTAAAAACAGTTTATAAATCTACATGTTCACAGATGAAAATAACCTTGTTCTAAACTGTCCAAGGCCTTAAATTGAAAAGCAGATCTCATTTATTTTAAACCCAAATTTGTTCAACATGTCCCATAAATGATAAGAGTAGATGTCTAATTTAATACAGGAAGATTTCTGTAAGTAGGCTAACACTTTGTTTTCATTTTTTAAACTTTTTTACTTTAAAATATATATATTTAGATTACATAAATGTTACATAAAAAATATAGTGATTCCCATATGCCCCACTCCTTTCACTGCCCACATTTTACCACATTAACAACATCCTTCATTAGTATGGTACATTTGTTGCAGTTGATGAACACATTTTGGAGCATTGCCACTAAGCATGGATTGTAGTTTACATAGTAGTTTGCACTCTCTCTCACCCAATTCTGTAGGTTATGGCAAGAAATATAATGGCTTGTATCTGTCATTACAATGTCATTCAGGACAGTTCCCAAGTCCTGAAAATTCCCCCATATGTTTTCCTTCTCCCTGAACTCAGAACCTCCAGTGGCCACTGCCTCCATATAAATGATAGAAGTTCTTCCATTGCTAGAATCACAATAAGCCTATAGTAGAATACCAGTAAGTCCACTCTAGTCCATAGTTCATTCTCCAATCCTGAGGATTCTATGATGGTGATGCCCACTCCACCTTTAATTGAGAGGGGTCTTCAGTCCCATACCATGATGGTTGGAACTCTTTTGCTTGCAGTTGTAGACTCTCTCGGTTCCTTTTTGATAGATTTCAGCTTTAAAACATCCTTTCATCCCAGGGACGTTTTATTACTTTTAATTTTAATTCATCCTTTTTTTCTTTCTGTTTTTCAGACTGGATTATCTCAGGTGACCATTTTCTAAGTTCATTGCTTCCTTCTTCTGCTTACTTAAACTTTCTCTTGAACCCTTCTATTGGTTTTTCATATTGGTGTGTACTATTGACTGCAGAAGTTAGAAGTTGTGTCTATTTCCTTTTTATACTCTCTTTCTTTTTATTGATAATCTTTGTTTTGGTAAAACATCATTTTTCTAGTTCTTTTAGTTCTCTGTCCATGGTCTATTTTACTCTGAACATATGTAATACTGTTCATTTAAATTATTTTTCTCTTTATTTCAAAATTTGGGTTTCTTCAGGAACAGTTTCTATGCATTTTTCCTGTTAATGTGATATTTTTATTTGTGTCTTCACATGCTTTTTAATTTTTAAGTTCAAAACTGGACACTTTAAATGTTATAATGAGCTATTTCTGGACATGAATACTCTCCTCTCCTTAGGGTTTGATGTTTCTACTTGTTGTGAGTGAAGTTGAGAGTTTATTGACTTTTCTAAACTTTTTCTAAAGACTGCATTCTTTGATGTATATGGTCACTGAAGTCTCTGAATAGTTAACTCTGTGGCAAGCTAATGGTTTAACAGAGGTTTGATTAAATGCTTGTAGCCAAAAACATATTTTTTCATTCCTTGTTCTGTGTTTGTGTATTTTTTGAATGCTTAGACAGGCTCTTTACAACTCTGCTTATCCTTCATTTCTTGAATGTACAGAGCCTAAACTTCAGACAGCAATAAAAGCTTAAGATCTTCTCAGGACTTTTCTGTGCATGCACATATCCCTGAACATACATGTGGGCTTCTAGATTGCCTAGATTGCCTTTAGTTCTTTAACAAATAACACCCATTAAGCTATCCAGTCTTGAGAACTTTCCAAGGCATGAGTAACAAGGGCAACCCCTGGAATCAATTCCTCACAAAGCCATCAGTCAAGTGAAAATGCATACCCACAATTCTTTCAAATCAAGGTGTGTTTGGTCCTGATACACTAGGAATGTGGGCTGCTTCTGCAATGGCAGTTGGTGAGTTAAAATGATATAATGCTATAACTAAATTTATCAAGTTCTTCCTTCATTAAGAAGATAGTGTTCTAAAGTTCCAAAAAAGTTTCTTCTATTTTACTGACATTTTTATCATTGCTTTCATGGAGCAATGGGATTTTGGAGTTCCTTGTTCTGCCACTTTGTTCATAGCACAAATCTATTTATTAAGAAAACTGTATCATGCCCATATTGGGTTTATTAAAGAAATGTAAGATCAGTTTTTTTTTTTCAGATAATCAGTCAATAGAATTGATCAGTAAAGAAAATAAAAGAAAAAAATAAAGATCATTCCAAAAGATGTAGTAAAGAATTGGCAAAATTCACACCCATTTTTCATAAAAACTTTTGGCAATATAGGAAGTGAAAAAATATCCCTAATATTATAAATATTATAAAAACTTACTCTAAATAAATTGTGAGATATTAAACAATTGTATTGTTTTTTATTTTGAGTTTTTCCTTTCCCAGAATCCCTGTATTTTAAGCTCACTAAGTTATTTTAACTATGACTCTGGTTGCGTACACAGTGGATTGAAGAAAACTGAAATGAGTTTTATTTTAAGAATTGATGGGTCTGCTAAGAGCCATCACTTAGCAAGGCAGTAGATTATAATCCTCTATTCTGGATTGTGAAAAAAGTGATTCTTCTTTCCTGACCAGTTTGTATGTCAGAACAACCTATGGTATTTATTTTTCAGTGTTTTTCTATGTTGTTAATGATAAGGCCCACAATCAACAAGAGTGTCTAATAAAATGCTGGATTTCAGGTCTAGCAATTTTTGGTAATAATACAATATATCTACTTCTGAAAATAAGTCTTTCTTGGATGAATCTTTCTCTTCTTTTTCTTTCTCTCTTTCTACCTTTGTTTCACTTTTTCTCATCAGTAAATGCTATATAGTACCTTACATGGGCCAGCACAATAAATAGAAAAATGACTGATCATAAGTCCAGGAAGACACAACATTCTGCAAACCATTTATTTGAGTGGAAATCTGGTTTTACAGTTTTCTAGAAAACTCCACATTCAGTTTTAAGAGTCAAATTTGGAAGGAATATATTTTCTATATTGTGGAATATAAATTAATAAAATGTATAAATGAATCAACCAGAAAAAAAACCCAGACAAGAAACAGGGATACAAAGCAATGATTAAATATTTAAGTTAAGGACTTCTTTAGTAGATTGCTTTTTAATTTTGTTTTTAATCTTAAGACTTTTCTTTTTGACATTTATTCTTGTTTCCCTCATTCTCCTATTTTCCTCACTTAGAATAAGATTTTAGAATCATTGTATTGTGATAGATATTCAGAGACAGTTTTCTTTCAAGTTTTCTTTATTGTTGAGAAAAGCAACAGCATACAGGCTCAAAAATAATAGATATTTACAAAAATTTTAATTTTTACAACAATGCTATACATAGGTATATTTATCTTCTTTTAACCAATGAAAGAGTTTACATACTGAGAAATAAAATGAATTAAACACTTAATAAGAGATAGATCTGAAATTCCTATTATTTCTTTGGATTTTATGCCCAGTTCTCTTTCTTTGCTTTCTCATGTATTTCTATCTTTGTCTCTGTCTCCCACTTTCCTTCTCTTTTGCCTCTTTTTCTTCCTTTCTCAGCAAATGCTTTATGATTGTTTACTTTTGGGCCAGCACTGGCAATATAAGAATGACTAAGAGCCGATATTTGCCTTCAAGAGCCCATAGTGTTAGAGTCACACAGCTGAATGTGAGAAAATGTGGCAAGTACAGTAATGGAATTCACCACACTCTCTGAAATAGGGAGGATGGAGCTGTGCCAACACTCAGTCTTGAGGAAATGGAGAAGTTTCCAGACAAACAAAAGAGGAAAAGTGACAGTTATGGAGTAAAGAGAATAAAGAAATATTTATATGTCTCTCAATCCTTTTGTATGACTTGAATTAATATCACAACTTTGTTTTTATCTATGTATGTATGTCAGGTCATTTTGGAGGTAGATGCATGCAACTTTGGGTATTTGTGAATGTGTCTCATATATGGCCACACCATGGATTGGCTCTTGAAAGTCAATGCATAGTATTTGTCTTTTCTCCTTAAAATACATTTTACTTGTAGACAATTGAAAGAAAATTGGGAAATTATAAAACAAAAATATCTATAGTGTCACATGTAGAATATAAAAAAATAAAGGACTAACACAGTCATCAGCCTGAGCTGTGGTGGATGGTTCCAGGGCAGTAGACCCACAGCCTGTGAGCCTGGCACTGCTTCTTTTGGAAGTCTGACCCCACTCTGTAGCTTTCTCCCTTTGTCACACAACCAACTCCACCAATGAAAATGCTAATTCACCAGCTGCCTACCTTAACAGATGTAAGAACAAGGGGAAAGGCGGTAGCTAAATGAGGCAGCTGTGTATTGAAGTTAATGTGGAGCTGAGGAAAGCTAAGAAGGATGACCAGATGCTGAAAAGAGGAAATGTCAGCTTTTTCCCTGATGATCCAGTTTCTCCACTGCAAGAAAACCAACCATAACAACCAGGGTATGGTAAATTGGTCTGTTGATGACGTTGTCAAAGGCATAAATAGCAACAATTTGGAAAGCCAACTCCAAGTTACTCAAGCTGCTAAGAAGCTGCATTCTAGGGAGAAACAGCCCCCCATAGACAACTTAATCCAGACTGGTTTGATTCCAAAATTTGTGTCTTTCTTAGGCAGAACAGATAGTACTCCCATTGAGTGGGAATCTCCTTGGGTTCTCACTAACATTGCTTCTGGGACATAAGAACAGACCAAGGCTAAGGTAGACAAAGTTGCTATCCCAGCATTCATTTCACTGTTGGCATCTCCCCATCCTCACACCAGTGAGCAAGCTCTTTGGGTTCTAGGAAACATTGCAGGTGAGGGCTCATCTTTCTGAGACTTGGTTATAAAGTATGGTGCAGTCAATTCTCTGTTGGCTCTACTTACAGTTCCTGATTTGTCATCTTTAGCATGTGGTAACTTATGTAATGTTACCAGGACACTTTCAAGCTTTTGTTGAAACAAGAATCCTGCACCTCCATCAGATGCTGTTGAGCAAATTCTTCCTTCTTTAGTTCATCTTCTGCATCTTGATGATCAAGAAGTATTAGCAGATACCTTCTGGGCCATTTCCTATCTCACTAATGGTCCAAATGCATGGGATGAATTCGTTGTGAAAACTAGATTTTTGCCCCATCTTGTGAAGCTCCTAGGGGGTACTGAATTGCCAATTGTGACTCTTGCACCAAGAGCCATAGGGAATATTGTTACTGGGACAGATGAACAGACTCCAGTTATAATAGATGCAGGAGCACTTGCTATCTCTCCCAGCCTGCTAACTAACTCCAAAACTAATATTCAGAAGGATGCTGCATGGACAATGTCGAACAACATAGCTGGCTATCAGAACCAGACACAACAAGCAGTGAATCACAGATTGGTCCCTTTCTTCATTAGCATTCTTTCTAAGGCAGATTTTAAGACACAAAAGGAAGCTGTATGGGCTATGGCCAACTCTACAAGTGGTGGAACAACTGAGCAGATAGTATACCTTGTCCATTGTGGCATACTAGAACCATTGATGAACCTTTTAACTGTGAAAGATACCAAAAATTTTCTGGTTATTCTGGATGCCATTTGAAATATCTTTCAGGCTGCTGAGAAACTAGGTGAAACTGAGAAACTTAGTATAATGGTTGAAGAATATGGAGGCTTGGACAAATTTGAAGCTCTAGAAAATCATGAAAATGAGTCTGTGTACAAGAAAGCGTGATTGAGAAGTATTTTTCTGTAGAGGAATAAGATGTTCAGAATGTTGTGGCAGAAATTACCTCTGAAGGCTATACCTTCCAAGTGCAGGATGGCACTCCTGGGACTTTTAACTTTTAGATTGCACAGCTGAGGTATAAATTTGTATATGTTCTATGTTTGGTATAAGTTTGTCTTGCTATTTCTCTACTAAGAATTCTTTTTAAATGTGATTTGCTAATCAATACTTTTTATGGTGAAACTATACTGGAACATACTGGAACAGTTCCAAACTGTACATAATGTATGAAGCCTCTCCTCATTGCGTTTCTTATTTCCATGTGGAATTTCATATCTTGCAGTGTGTCCTCTACATAAAGTTTAAATTCCACCCTTAAAAAAAATAAAGGACTTGATATTTCTTTAAAATTCTTTTAACATCTGTAAAACCAGGGAAAACAAGGAACTCCATAGGTATCTATATACATAACATGAAATTGTCACTTAGACTTATTTATTTCCCATATGATTATCAATATTTAATATTTCCTCAGAGTCAGTGTTTTTGGTAAAATTTATATCCTTAGGAGATTTTCTTGAGTTTCTAATTCACAGGACTGGTGTTGGGTTGTGATTCAGTTTAGGTTCACCTTAACTATAACATATTCAAAGGTCCTCTTTACAAATGATTCACACCCATAGGACTGGGGTTTAGGACCTGAATATGCCTTTTGTGGAGGACATTATTCAGTCTCCAACAGTCCAGCCTCTGTACTCCAAAAAGACATGTTTTCCTCATATCCAAAACACATTAATTCCACTACTATATCCCAAAAGACTTAAGACATTGTAGAACAATATTAAGTGCAAAGTCTCATCAAATCCATTATGGGATGATCCATCCTGGGACAAAATTCTTCTGTTTGATAGCCCTGTGTATTGTGTATTGAAGTGATATTAATGATCTTCTTTCCTCAAAATATTGTAAACATGTTGTCCACAATTAGAATGTAAGAAGTTGAGAAAAACATGTCTATGTAACAATTATAAGTAGATATTTGTGACAGAATATATATAAACTGGACAGATTCCTGCTGAGTGACACTCCCTCAATAATCATATTATGACCAGACCTGTCATAAAAATCTACTGTATTTACCACTTTGGTAAGCAGTAGTTTGAGGCAGATTTTACTTAGTCAATCTGACTCTCAGCTCCAATGCCCTTGCTTTTCTCTGAAGCTTGCAGCCCTCAACAAACTGCAGCCTATGACCCTGGGCTTTGGATCCTCTACTGACACTCATTAATGGAACTTGCTTACCTTATGTGGGCCCATAGGATGATAGACTTTAAAGACTCTGGTATCCTCCACCTGCCTGGACCTGGTTAAGGCATATTGTGCCCTAGAACTGGTTATGGCATATTAGCTGTATCGGCATCTTGCAATTAAGAAAGCAAATAAATTGTATTGGGCATCCAAAGTATAACAAGTTGTCTTCTTTCAATATACAATGGTAGGACAGGTATAGGATAAATGTTCCTATTCCAGAAGGTAGAAATTTGGAGGAAAACAGGGGTCATGTGTCTCAAATGAGTGAATCCAGCAATTGATGATTTGGAAAATTCATAGCCTATCCAAATTGTGTACTGTGAGACTAGTGTCAGAAGTGAGTCTATCAGGAACCTTTCTGAGCTTTTAGGAAGTAAGACCCCAGAAGACAGGAGTCTATGTGATGGATTTAATTGAACAATGTTTGCTAGGGAGTACACAGGCTGAACGTGGATCCAGTTAACCATGTCAAGATTGGAAATATAATTACCCAGGAAGGACTTGTGGGAAGTTATTTTGTCTGATTTTTTTTTCTTTTGGTGTTTTGTGTGTACTGGAACTGCACACAAAACGTGGAAGGAGTGGGGCTGCTACTCCATCAGGCCTTGAGGAAAGGAATCAAGCCACAGTTGCCTCTGAGACCTTGACATTTAATGGAGTTTGCCCTGCTGGGGTTTGGACTTGTTGAGACCATTTTCTCCCTTCTGGAAAGGGAATGTTCATCTTACACCTGCTTCAAAATTGTATGTGAGCAGCAGATGTTTTTGAAGTTTCACAGGTTCATAAGAGGAATTTTGTCTGAGGAAGGACCACACCTATTTTGATTTTGATGAGACTTTATACTAAGCAATGTTCTAAAATAGTTAAGGTTTTTGGAATATTGTAATGGTATTTTAAAAATATATTTTTATTTGTTTTTAAAAGATACTTAGATTACCTAAAATGCTACATAAAAAAATATAAGGGTGGTTCCTCAAAAAATGAATAATAGATCTTCTGTATGATCCAGCAATTCCACTGCTGGGTATATACCCAGAAGAACTGAAAGCAAAGACATGAACAGATATATGCACACCAATGTCATAGCGGCATTGCTCACTATTGCAAAAAGTTAGCATCAACCCAGGTGCCCTTCAATGGGAGGTGTGGGAGGTGGGGAACATGGGAATCCCTGTAATTTCTGTGTAATATTGAGGTAATCTAAGCACTTTTAAAATATATATATATATATATAACATTTATGTAAGCAAATGCACATATATACATACATATTTATATATCATTTTACAAATTTTGGTTTGTATTGTGAAAAATTTGATTTTTACCCACA
>JAQZBX010090529.1:0-12503 GCA_029593785.1 Cabassous unicinctus
AATCTAGGTTTTAACTCCATGAGTCTATTCAATGTATTTATTTCATATTAGTGAGACATACAATATTTGACCTTTTGTGTGTGTCTGGCTTCATCCAAATTGTTATATGAATCTCGACTTCCTTTCATCTTAAACTTCAATACTATTCCATCATATATATCACAATTTGTTTATCCATTCATTGGTTGATGGACACTTGTACTATTTACATCTTTTGGCAATTGTGAATACTGTCACCATGAATATCATTGTGAAAATATATGTATGTGTCCCTGCTTGCTTTCAGTTCTTCTGAATATATTCATAGAGTCAGGATTGCTGGCCCATATGGATGTTCAATATTAGGCTCCCTAATTTTATT
This sequence comes from Cabassous unicinctus, assembly GCA_029593785.1. NCBI lineage: Eukaryota > Metazoa > Chordata > Mammalia > Cingulata > Chlamyphoridae > Cabassous > Cabassous unicinctus. The sequence goes on from JAQZBX010090529.1 coordinate 362, forward strand.
AGTCAGCCAAAAGTGGTGCTGATACAAAGTACCAAAAATCTATTGGCTTTTATGAAGGGTATTTATTTAGGGTTGAAGCTTACAGTCACAATGTCCTACAGAGTCCAACTTAAGGTACCATAAGAGGTACTTTCTCACCCAAAGTCGTTTGTCATGTGTTGAAGCAAGATGGCAGGCAGTGTCTGTGAGGGTTCAGCCTTCCTTCTTTTCTTAAGGCTCTGTGGTACCATCTTCTTTCTATCTCAGCTGTAGGCTGGCATAAGCCTCATCTCTCAGGGCTTCTGTAACCGTTGGCAAATTTGATATATTTATGAATTCCAAAAATATAATTGGATCATGCTTGTAAACTGATCTGTTAATCTGGCATGATTAAGTTATGATTAGGGCGTTGACTGGGCCACGTCAGTTGGGCGTTGAGCCCCACCACTTGGTGGGTGGGGAATCAAATATAAAAGGCAAGACAAAGAACAAAGTTGAAGCAGTCTTTTGAGAAGCAGTTTGATGTTGGAAAGAAGGCCCCAGGAGAAGAGAAGCAAGCCATTTGCCTGATCGTCTACAGTTGACCTTGTGGAGGAAACAGGAGCTAAGCCCAGAGAGAAATGCAGCCCTGGGAAGAGAGGAACCCCAAAAGCCTGAACCCTGGCAAACGCTGGCAGCTGTCTTGCTCTAAAACATGGCAATGGACTGTGGTGACAGAAGAAACATAACAATTTATGGCCTGGTATCTGTGGAATTCTACCCCAAATAAATACCCTTTGTAAAGACCAACCCATTTTGGTATTTCACATTACCACCCCTTTGGCTGACTAATACAGCTTCTCAGCTGCTCTGTCCTCTTTAGCTGCAAACTCTCAGGCTCATCTCTCTTCTCAGAGCCTCTGCCATGTCTATGGAGCTGTCTCTGTTCCTCTGTGTATCTTATTCTGTGTATATACTTGAGTGACTGTCCATTTATATAGCTCACAAAGGAGGTGGTGACTCAAACTCAATTGCCTTAATGACATGATCAAATCAAAGCCCTAATAATGATTTAATAAAATAAAAGTGAAATCTCTGAATTTAATACAATCAAAGGGGTATCATACCCAAAGGAACAAACCGATTCCTCTTTTTGAAATTCATAAATAATATCCAACTGCCTTGCTTCACCCTATGAATTCCAAAAAGACATTACAATATTCAAATAAAAATACTTTAAATCAGTAACAATCCTAAGTACAAAATCACATGGCAATCAATTTATAGAAATGCAGTTTTGCTTCGGACAAATTCCCATCTGAATCTAGACCTCTGAAACTTACAAAACAATTTATCTGCTTCCAATGTACAAAGGAAGAGACAAAGAATAAACATTTGTATTAACATAAGGAGATTTTTGGAGGGAAACATAAGTCAGTAGTCCCCAACAATTCTGAATATCTGCAGGGCATACTTCATTAGATTTCAAAGTCTGAGAGTCATTTTCATGATACTAGTTTCTTTTCCCTGGGGCCTCATGGGGACCCACCCCTTTCAAAAGCTTGCCCACTGGCATTTTTCAGTTACACCCTTATCAAATATCTGGGTGTCATGCAAGCTCTTGTAGACTAGGGTGGCAAAACTAACACTGAATAGTGGGCTGGAACATCTACCCTCTTCAAATGCGAGGGCAGATGTACCTTCTCTGTACACATAGGGGTTTCCTCTCTTGACCCAAGGAGATGTCTTAATTCCAGAACTCAGTTTCCATGGTTTTCCTCTTAAAGCCATTTTTCCTTCCATCTTTCCCCTCCTGTCCCCTTCACTCCAGGCTGACAGTGGTTTTGTTCTTATAGTTCTCACAAAAATCTTGCTGGTTTATGCTGTTTGAAGCAGGGGTCCAAGCCGTCAGACAGTAAGATTTTCCACAAGTCTTTGCTAGATAACTGCATTTTCAATCCTGATTTACAAGTTCCAAGTTTAGTTAAGTCCTCAAATGGGGTACTATTTTATGGGGGTTTGATTTCCAGGGGCTAAGAAGTTCCAGAATTACTTTCTGTTTCCTTTCTGCCCAATAATTCAGTCATCAGCTCATCTCTTTCCACTAACATTTTTCTATAAGCTGCAAATAGCAGCCAAGCTGCATTTTCCACATTTAGTTTGGGGATCTCCTTGGCTAAATATCCAAGCTCATAGCTTACAAATTCTGCTTTCTGTACAACATCAGGAGTCAATCTTGCTAAGTTCCCATGACTTTAAAACATAGATCACCTTTCCATCAGTTTCCAATAAGAGTTTCATCATTTACTTCTAAGGCCTCTGTATTAGTCAGCCAAAGGGATGCTGATGCAAAATACCAGAGATTGGTTGGTCTTTATAAAGGGTATTTATTTGAGGTAGAAGCTTACAGTTGCCAGGCCATAAATTATAAGTTTTTTCCTTCACCAAAGTCTGTTGCCACATGTTGGAGCAAGACAGCTGTCAAAGTTTGCCAGGGTCCAGGCTTCTTGGGTTTCTCTCTTCCCAGGGCTCCATTCCTCTCTGGGCTCAGCTTCTCTGTTTCTTCCACAAGGTCAGCTGTACAGTATGAGGCTCTCTAGGCTTTGCCTCTCTCCACAAGGCCAGCCATAAACTGTCAGGTGAATGGCTCGTCTCTTTTCCTGGGCCCTTCTCTCCTTCCTCATCAGAACTCCAACATCAAAACTACTCCAGAGGCTGGGAAGATGGCATCAATTTAGGAGGGCACTCGCTGACTCACTCTCTGAGGATGGCTGATTGGGGACAGGGTCCTGCCCAGGGGTCTGTGCTGGGGTTTGCACGGAGTGAGAACCTTAGGGACATCGCTCTGGAGGGAGCTGGATGGCACAGATTACTCAGGAAGGATTCATGAGTTTTTCCCCTGCCTGTGGTGATAAACACAGACGGGTGAGCCCCACCCTCAGGGAAAAAGTCTGGTTTGAGCCGCCACTCCTGCCGGCAATCTGGTGAGAGGGAGCATTCTCCAAGAGTGGGAGGATTCTGGTGGAGGGTTGAGAGGGCTTTCCCTTCTGTGGATTTTGCTGCCTGGAATCCCTTGCAGCTTTGGGGAACAAAATAGCTGGCTTGAAGCAAGACCAGGCTGAAGGGAGTGGTGAATCTGCTGAGGAAGGTTGATTTACTTAGCTGCCCAGGGATATGCCCCAACCCATGCCAGCAACCCGGTGAGAGGGAGCATTCTCCGAGAGTGGGAGGGTTCTGACAGAAGGTGGAGAGGAGTTTCCTTTTTGTGGATTTGGATGCCTGGACCTCCTCATAGCTTTGGGGAGCAGATAAGCCAGCTTGAAGCAGCGCCAGGCTGAGGGGAGATGCAAATCTACTGAGGAAGCCTGATTTACCCAACAGCCCAGTGACTCTCAGGCTTGGATCCAGAGGGGGTGGAGTCAGCCAATTTTATCATTCTGCACTGACTACCATCAGAGCTTCAGCTCCGCTGGGGAAACCAGGAAATGGGAAGTGCTTGATTAGTTTCAATGAGCCTAGTTAGGGTCTCCTCAGTGAAAGGGGTGGTCTAGAAGAGGACATATTTTGAGTCCCTTATTTCACCAAAAAAAAAGATAGTCACTTTAAAAAAAAATAATTTTTCTTTTTAAATTTATTTTAATAGCTAAAACCTGCTGCAAAACCTGCAGAAAGAACCATGCAGGGCAATTGATTGATGAGCACAAGTAGCCTGAGAGGTTCCACAAGGGCCCAAGAAGGAACACTGTTCTTCCTTAGCTTTGTTTGACTTCTTGCTTGTGTGGTTGGTTGGTTTTTCTTTGCTTATTTGTTATCTCTTGCTTTTCTTTCCTCTTTCCTCCACCCCTTCTTTTTTCTTTTTGTCTTTCTTTTTTATTTTGTTTTTTTAAATTTTAAATTAGGTGCTGCTAGTTTCTCTCTTCTTTGCTGTGCTTCTTCTTCAGTGATTTCCCATTCTCTGTGTATATTGCTTTTATATCCCAACGCTATCTCATTTACTTCCTTCATCTTTCTGCCTTCTGCATTCTGTTGTGGTTCTTACATAACACGTTTTTTCATTAGCCCACAACTTCAAGGGTGTCAAATTCTATTCTATCTATTATGTTTTCTTCATTTTTAATTAATATCACCTTTTTACATTCAGCCCTTTCTTTATTCTTTCTCTCTCTCCTGATCATTCTACCCTTCTGAATCATTACATATATTTTCCTCTATTTGGTTTCCCATTCCATTGTAAGTACTCCACTTTTTTTCATATTACTCTACACTGCCTACATGAGTTAAATATTAGTTTTTCTAAGTCTCATATGGCCACTCTTCTTACTTTTTTCAATATTACTATTATCATTCTTCCTTTCTCATATCTTTCAATTCCTCTGACCCTAATTTTTTGCCTTCAAGGGAACATAGAAATAAGCAAGGAAATAAAATGGAAGAAAAAGTGTCAAAGAGAAAACTTAGCACACACACAGAACCACCAGCTAAACAAAACTCTATAGCAGACAGAGAAGAAGCTAATCAGCCGAATAAACCAATCAAGACAAAATGATGACTAGAGGGCAACAAAAAATTACAAACCACACTGAGAAACAGTAAGACACAGACCAGTCCAATGAACAAACTGAAAACCAGGAAGAGATGCAGAACAACTAATCAAAACTTTCCAAACAAATATCATGGTCCAACTTAATGAAGTGAAGGAAGAGATTAAAGATATTTAGAAGACATTGGGAGAACACACTGAAGAAATTGTAATCATGCATAAAAAGATAACAGATATGATGGTGATCAATGGCACAATGCAAGAAATCAAAAAGATGCTGGATTCACATAACAGCAGATTTGAACATGCAGAACAAAGAATTAGTGATGTGGAAGACAATACAGCTGAAATCAAACAGATACTAGAACAAATAGATAAAAAGATGGAAAAATTCCAGCAGGGACTTGGGGATTTAACCAACAACACAAAATGCACAAACATACACATTATAAGCATCCCAGAAGGAGAAGAGAAGGAAAGGGAAAAGAAGGAGTGTTGAAGGAAATAATGGCTGAAAACTTCCCAAACCTATTGAGAGAGATGGATGTACAAGTCCAGGAAGCACAGCACACCCCAAAGAGTATAAATCCCAAGAGACTAACTACAAGATATATACTTATCAAAACGTCCAATGCTCAAGGCAAAGAGAAAATACTCAAGGCAGCAAGAGAAAAGAGAGCTGTCACATACAAAGGAAGCACAATAAGATTAAGTGCTGATTTCTCATCTGAAACCATAGAGGCAAGAAGAAAATGGTATGACATACTCAAAGTACTAAAAGAAAAAAACTTCCAGCCACGAATTCTCTATCCAGCAAAACTGGCATTCAAAAATGATGAAGAGTTCAAAATATTCACATATAAACAGAAATTAAGAGAGTAGGCCATTAAGAAAACTGCACTTCAAGAAATACTAAACAAAGTTCTACAAGTTGAAAGGAAAAAACAAGGTAGAGAGAGTTGTAGGAGTGTTTAAAAACCACTAAAAAGACAAAAACAGAAACAAAAACAATATATGCCATATATTAACCCAAAGAAAATATGGCTGAAGTAAGAAATTCATGGCGAGTAATAACACTGAATGTTAGTGGATTAAATTCACCACTCAAGAGACAGAGATTGGCCGAATGGATAAGGAAATATGACCCATCTATATGCTGTCTACAAGAAACCCAACTTTGATCCAGGGATTCAAGGAGACTGAAAGTGAATGACTGGAAAAAAATTTTACAATCAAACAATAGCCAAAAAAGGGCAGGAGTAGCTATTCTAATACCAGACAAAATAGACTTTAAATGCAAAATTATTGTATGAGACAAAAATGGACACTATATATTAGTAAAAGGGGTAATCTCTCAAGAAGAGAGAACAAATAAACATTTATGCACCTAATCGGGGTGCCTCAAAATACATGATGCCAACTCTGTAAAAACTAAGTGGAGAAATAAATACCTCTACAATTAGAGTGGGGGATTTTAATACAACATTATCATTATTAGACAGAACATCTAGACAGAGAATCAATAAAGAAACAAAGACCCTGAACAATACATTAGAGGACCTGTGCCTAATAGACATATACAGAACACCATAATGCAGCAGGATTTACATTCTTCTCGGGTGCACATGGATCATACTCCAAGATAGACCACATGCTAGGCCATAGAACAACTCTCAATGAATTCAGAAAGATTGAGATTATACAAAGTAATTTCTCTGACCACAATGGAATGAAATTGGAAATAACTAAGGGCCAGAGAAACAGATTAGGCATAAAGATATGGAAGTTAAACAACACACTCTTAGACAAACAGTGGGTCAAGGAGGAAATCTCAAAAAAATCAGTAACTATCTTGAAACTAATGAAAACGACAACACAACATATCAAAACCTATGGGATACAGCCAAAGCTGTCCTGATAGGGAAGTTCATAGCCATTAATACATATATTAAAACACCATTCCTGCTTAAACTCTTCAAAAAAATAGAAGTAGAAGGAATATTGCCTAACTCATTCTATGATGCCAACATTACCCTAATACCAAAACCAAACAAAGATGCCACAAGAAAGGAAAATTACAGATCAATTTCTCTAATGAAACTACATGCTAAAATCCTGAAAAAAAATACTTGCTAATTGCATTCAACAACATATCAAAAGGGTTATACATCATGACCAAGTGGGTTTCATCCCAAGTATGCAAGGATGGTTCAATATAAGAAAATCTATCAATGTAATACACCACATAAACAGATTGAAAGAAAAAAAATCACATGATCATCTCTATAGATGAAAAAAAAGCATTAGACAAAACACAGCACTCTTTCCTGATAAAAACACTACAAAAGGTAGGAATAGAAGGAAACTTTCTGAATATGATAAAGGATATATATAGGAAAAACCGAAAGCTAACATCATCTTCAATGGTGAAATCCTAAAAGCCCTCCCTCTGAGATTGGGAACAAGACAAGGATGCCCACTATCACCACTTTCATTTAACATTGTATTAGAAATACTTGCTCGAACACTGAGGCAAGAAAAAGATATAAAAGGCATCTAAAATGTGAAAGACGAAGTAAAAATTTCATTATTTGAAGATGACATATTCTTATATGTAGAAAGTCCTGAGAAATCTACAACAAAGCTTCTAGAACTTATAAAGGATTTCAGTAATGTCACAGGCTACAAGATAAATACTCAAAAATCAATAGCATTTCTGTACACCAATAATGAGCAATCTGAGGAGGAAATAAAGAAGAAAATACCATTTACGATAGTAACTAAAAGAATCAAATACCTAGGAATAAATTTAACTAAAGATGTAAAGGACTTATATACAGAAAACTACACAACACTGTTAAAGGAAATCAAAGAAAACTTAAATAAGTGGAAGAATATTCCCTGTTCATAGATAGGAAGACTAAACATCATCCAGATGTCTATCCTACACAAATTATTCTACAGATTTAATGCAATCCCAATAAAAATCAACACTGTATTTTTTAAGGAACTGGAAAAACTAACTACAAAATATTTTTGGAAAGGTAAGAGGCCCCAAATTGCCAAGGACATATTGAAAAAGAAAAATGAAGTTGGAGGTATCACATTACCTGACTTTAAAATATACTAGAAAACTACAGTGCTCAAAATTGCATTGTATTGGCACAACGATAGACCTACTGACCAATGGAACCGAATTGAAAGTTCTGATATAGATCCTCGCATATGCAGTCATCTGATATTCATAAAGGCCACCAAGCCCACTAAGTTGGGAGAGAATGGCCTCTTTAACAAGTGGTGCTTGGAGAACTGGATATCCATATCTAAAAAACGAGAGGAATACCATCTCATACCTTATACAAAAATCAACTCAAGATGGATCAAAGATCTAAATATAAGAGCCAAGATGATAAAGATATTAGAAGATAATGTAGGGAAGCATCTACATGACCTTTTAATAGGAAATGGTTTCATGAACTTCACACCCAAAGCATAAGCAGCAAAAGAAAAAATAGATAAATGGGATCTCCTCAAAATTAAAAAAGTTATGCACCTCAAAGGTCATTATCAAGAAAATAAAAAGGCAGCATACCCAATGGGAGAAAATATTAGGCAACCATATATCTGATAGGAGCCTAATATCCTGCATATATAAAGAAATCCTACACCTCAATAATAAAAAGACAAACAACCCATTTAAAAAATGGGCAAGTGACCTGAAAACACACTTCTCCAAGGAAGAAATACAAATGACTAAAAAGCACATGAAAAAATGCTCGACATCACTAGCTATTAGTGAAATGCTAATCAAAACTACATTGAGATACCATCTTATAACCATTGGAATGGCAATAAAAACCCTCATCCACTGCTGGTGGGATTGTGAAATGCTCCAGTCACTGTGGAGGACAGTTTGGGGGTTCCTCAGAAAACTAACAATAGATCTCCCATATGATCCAGTGATTCCACTTCTGGGTATATACCCAGAAGAATTGAAAGCAAAGACATGAACAGATGTATGCACACCAATGTTCATAGCAGCATTGTTCACAATTGCCAAAAGTTGGAATCATCCCCGGTGCCCATCAACAGGTGAATGGATAAACAAAATGTGGTACATACATACAATGGAATATTACTCAGCTGTAAGAAGGAATCAAGTGCTAACACACGGATAACATGGATGAATTTGAAGAACTTATGTTGAGTGAAGCAAGCCAGGCATTGAAGGATGAACAGTGGATGACCTCACTGATTTGAATTGAGGAAAGTGAGCAGTCTCTGAGAACCATTGTCTGAAAGAATGGTTAACAAGGGAGAGAAACAGAAGAGAAGGTTGTGAGCCATCACCCATATGGACATAATCTATGGTAAAGTGACTGAGTATAGTTGCATATTGAAGGATAGGACAGGTGTATAGTAATATTACTGGGTTTGGTGATGCAGGGTTGACAGGTGGGTAGATTAGGAAGGGCAGGTTAGAATACCCAGGATACTGGGCAGAGAGATGGAGAGGGACTAGGTGAACATGAGATTTGTGGGTATAAAGTTGAAAGTGCAGGAGTGGGAATGCTCTTATGACAATATGACAAGGTAATGTAACTGGTTTAGTGTGTAGGTTGGGGGGACATTCAAGATGGGGCACATCTGGAGTAGGCTTCTGGGGAGTGTGTGTGTTCATCCTGTCATAATGTGTTGTGTCAGGGAGTGGAGAGCCACACGGTGAGTGGGAAGTAGATGGACCCCCATCTTTGGGAGGACTGATTCACCCAGAAACAAACAGGTGGGTGTTTCTTAGGAACAAGGGTGGATCCTAACAGGGGAGAATAACCAGTGTATCAAGACCTCTTGTTGCATGTAACTATGAATCTTGTCATCCAATAAGTCAAGACAGGGGGATGTCATGTGCCCCAGGGGGATGGAGAGGAAGGAACATAAAGATCAAAAGGGGTATTTAGTGGTCAGGGGAAATGTTTTTCATTACCTTACAGTAATGGACACAGGACATGATAAATATCACCAAAAATTATTAAACTGTACCATCTAAATTGTAAACTATACAGTAAACCATTGACAATGTTTAGTAGTTATGTTTCACTATCTGTATAACACTTATAACAATGCTATCATCCATGTACAAAAAGGTTTTAATATGGGGTGAGGAATTGGGGAGGAGGTTGGGTATATGAGAGTCTCTAGTACTCTGTGTGTGACTTTGCTGTGACCTAAAACTTCTTTGAAAATTAAATGAAAATTTGGGAGACACTGGGGAGTGAGGGGGAAGGTGCCATAATACAGATTGGACACCTGATAATGCAGTGGTAAAAGGAAAAAAATTTTTTTAAATTATTTTGTTTTTTCCCATTTTTTGAATGTCCCAATCCTTTAATTATTTTTTATTTTTAGTTTTTGTTTCCTGAGTTTCCATGTATTTTATCTCTTGCATTTAAGCTTTTCATTATTATTTCATTTTCCTATTAATTGTATGGTTATTATAGGGGCTTCATCTTCAAGGAAGGTTTAGATCACAGAAGGGTTACAATGGGGGCTGCAGAGGATCATTGGTGGGGGGTGTCTGGGATGGGGATTCATGGGAGTAAGTTCATCTGAATATACATGAAAGATATATAAAATTGTCCAAATGTCAATGGGTGGGGCATGGTCACAGTGGGTGGGCAGTCACTCAGTAAATGATGAAATACTGAATTCCCAGCCCGGAAAGCTCTGCCACATTCTCCAAGGGAGCAGCAACAGTCCCCTGAGTGCAGGGGTAGTGTCTGACAAAGGAGGATGATCCACTAATTTGTTCTTGTTACTGATACCTAGCTTTCTGAGTCTTTGCTCTTAGGTGGTGCCTAAGGTTGCCACCTGAGAGTCTCCTTGTTGCTCAAATGTAGCCTCTCTCTAAGCCAAACTCAGCATATGAATGCATTACCTTCCCCCCATTGTGGGACTAGACTCCCAGGGATGAGCCTCCCTGGAAGCAAGGGATAAACACCAAGTGCCACCTGGCAATAAAACTGGAAAAAGACCTTGGATAAAAGGGGGAAAAGGTAAAGACAAATGAGTTCATGTGGCTAAGAGACTTCAAAGAGAGTCAGGAGGTCATCCCAGAGGTAATGCTTATGCACACCTCAGTAGGATCTCATAGAACACCAAAGTGGATATCACCCCACACAAAGGGGTTCCTGAGAGCTCTGGAGACACTCAAGTCCTATATAATGGGGGATAGCTCCACGGATTGATGCCTTATCAATGGGCTATACTTTGGAATCTGTGCTCCTGAGAGTGACAGAGTTGGACTCAGATAAGTCCTCCCTACACATGATCCATCAGTCCCTTCTTTTCAAACCTATAGGTGATGCTGGAGTTTGTAGGTGTACTTCCAGAGAGTGGAGACTTTGGCCTGTCCATGTGTCAGCTGGGCCCAGAATCTCGGTGGAGCTGCAACTACTACTCTACAGCTTATTGGACTCTCCCAAGTCACCTGGTGAGGAGATGATGAAGGACAACAGCCCTCCTAGGGAATGGAGAGAGTCTGCAGCTGCAGGCAGGATAATCCCATCCATTGTACCCATGGGAAATAAGCCCCCTCTCACTTGGAGGTGGAGTGGACATCAGCATCCCAAACTCCTCAGGATTGGGGCAAGAGCTATGGAATAGAATGAACTCACTGGTATTCTGTTGCAGACATATTGTGATTCAAGTAATGGAAGAAATTACAACAGTGAGGTAGAGTCAGTGGTCATTGGACACTTTCAGGGGAGGGACAGGGAAAAGATGTTGTAATACAGGGGCTTTTTTGAAACTTGGGAATTATCCTGAATGACATTACAACGACAGATATAGGCCATTTTACATCTGCATATAACATGCAGAATTGTGTGGGAGAGAGTGTGGTCTACAATGTGAATTATGGTCCATGCTTAATGGCAAAGCCCCAGGATGTGCATGTCCATTGCAGGTGATGTGCCACACTAATGAAAGATGTTTTTGTGGGATGTTATGGGAGGTGTGGGAGGTGGGGAACATGGGAATCCTTGTAATTTTTGTGTAACATTTATGTAATCTTAGCATCTTTTAAAATATATATTAAAAAAATAAAAATAAATAAATACAAGCTAGAAACCTAAAATAAAAAAACCTGCTCCAACTCTGTCTTTGCCATGTCTTTTTATCTTTGAGGCCCCACCCAGCAAGGAGTGGGGCTCAGCGCACTACTAATATGGGCCAGTCAATGCCCTAATCATTACTTAATCATGCCCGGATTAACAGACCAGTTTAAAAGCATAATCCAATATCTATTTTTGGAATTCATAACTATATCGAACTGCCAAACTGCTACAGCCTCATAGAAAGTCTCTTTAGGGTCCATAGCCCTAACATCAGTCTCTTCAAACTAATCTAGGCCTTTCCTATCAAGCATCTCACAGTTCTTCCAAAATATACCCCTTACCCATTTATAAAACCATTCCAGCATTTTAGTAATTGCAAAAGCACCACTCCACTCTTCTGGTACCAAATTCTATATTAACCAAAAGGGTGCTGATGGGAAGTACCAGAACTCTGTTGACTTTTATAAAGGGTATTTATTTGGGTTGAATCTTACAGTTACAAGGCCCTAAAGAGCCCAACTTAACAGAG
>JAQZBX010090530.1:0-12502 GCA_029593785.1 Cabassous unicinctus
CAGGCCCAGCCCCCCAGCCGCGTCAAGGCCAGGAAAGTAAGGCTCTTCCCCGTGGCCAGTCGACTTATGCTCAGCGTGTCCAGGCGATGACTTGGTCACAAGTCCGCTCAGTTGGGAGCCTTTCTTTCCGCTAAGGATTGTGCTGGGACTGTTACTGCCTCGTGACCCGCATTCTGCTTTAAATTGAGGTGATGTCCTCCCAGGCCTTCGGCCACCAGCCCTGGCGGTCGGGTCCCGGGGCACGGTTCCTAAGTGAAGCGGCCTTCTCGGAGGCGGCCCTCTAACTGTGTCTCTCCCTTTAGGAAGCCGTGGTCAGCACCTGGCTCCAGTTCAGCGATGGCTCGGTGACGCCGCTGGACATCTACGACACCAAGGACTTCTCCCTGGCCGCCACCTCCCTGGACGAGGCGGTCGTGTCGGTGCCCCAGAGCCGCTCTCCGAGGTGGCCAGCTGTGCTGGCCGAAGGGGAAGGCCAGGGGCCGCTGGTCCAAGTGGACATGACCATCGCAGAGGCCTGCCAGAAGTCGAAGCGCAAGAGCGTGCTGGCCACGGGCGTCGGCCACATCAGGGTCAAGTTCGGCCGGAGCAGCGCCGACTCCAGCCCTGGCGCCGAGGGCGGCGAGGAGGAGCTCAGGAACCACGCCAGCGACCGCCGGCAGAAGGGCCAAGACGGGCACTCACACGGCAGCGCTGCAGCGGAGCGCGAGGAGGCCGCGCCACGGACCCCTGCCACCACGGCCCGGCCACTGCTGGACAACAGGGCGGCCAAGAACAGCCGGCTGGGAGGCGCCCGGCCGCCGGGAGAAGGGCAGCTGCAGAACATCCCCATCGACTTCACCAACTTCCCAGCCCACGTGGGCGCCCCCGCGGCGGGGGGCCGGCTGGAGGAGGACGACCTGGTGCCCACGGCCCGGGGCCTGAGCGACCTGGAGATCGGCATGTACGCGCTCCTCGGCGTCTTCTGCCTGGCCATTGTGGTCTTCCTGATCAACTGTGCCACCTTCGCCCTGAGATACAGGCACAAGCAAGTGCCCCCCGAAGGCCAGGCCTCCGTGACCCACTCCCACGACTGGGTGTGGCTCGGGAACGAGGCGGAGCTCCTGGAGAGCGTCGGGGACGTGTCGCCGCCCCAGGACGAGCACACGACCATCATAGACCGCGGGCTGGGGGAGGACGAGGAGAGCAATCGCCTCCTCCTCAATGGGGGCTCCCAAAAGCACGTGCAGAGCCAGGCGCAGCGGCCGGCGGACTGCAGGCAGGGAAAGGACCAGAAGCTCGCAGCCCTGCACTCGCCCACCTCCAGAAGGAAGAGGGTGAAGTTCACCACCTTCACCACCATCCCCCCGGACGACGGCCGCCCCACCGTCAACTCCATCCTCAGCGGCAACGAGGAGGACATCAAGTGGGTGTGCCCAGATGCGGACGTGGGCAACGCCAAAGAACTTCGACATTATCTGGACAGACTCAAAGACCACGTGTAGGCCCCGTGGCCCGGACGCCTTCCTGCAGAACCACGGTCGAATCTGGCACCGAAGATTAGGCAGGAGTGGGGCGGAAGGAGTCTGCAGTGGCGCATGGCGGGCAGGGCTGGGACGCCGTTGTTGACCCGTCGGCCATTTTGCAGCCGGGAAGGGATGTTTTTGTATCAAGGGGTTTTTTAAACAGTTGATGATGGCGAATGTTTTTTTTGAAAGTCAGAGAAACAGACTCTGGTGAGTGATCCGAAACATTGAACTGGGCAAGGCAAAGTTAGGAAGATTATTTTATGAGTCAAAATATAATACAGACAAGCTACCAAAAATCATTTGTTAAAAAACGCAAAATGACAAATAAAAAGAGACAGAAATGATCATCTGTTTATATTTCTAATAAAGGAGCAAAGTAGAATATTAGGGCCTGCTGAGGGACATTTTCCATTTTAATTCCATACTCCCCTTCCTGAGGATGGCCTTTGACTGTCAGGCTGGCGCAGGGAAGGGAACGTTCCTGAACTTTGGTTGCATCTTGGGATAGACCTGAGAATTTTTAAATCTTTTCCAGGCTCCGTGTTCTTCTTTTTCCACAATTCCTTTTTTTTTTCTTTTCCTTCTGGTGCCCTAGACTTCCTGTAGATTTGTATTTAATGTTTATTTTTGAAGATCAAGTGGAACGTTTTTCCTAAATTAAACATCCATTATATTCTTACTCATTAGATGAATTCTTAGAAGCTCAATCCCTTCTTTAAGTCATAACTTGGGTGCTTCTCCACATCCCTCCAGTCTGGTGGAAATTTGCCCATTTTGTGCAATTATAGGGGCCTCTCAGAGCAAAGCACCCCTAATGCCCACCACCACCACCAGGGTGGGGCACCGTTAGAGGTGGCTCGGTGGGACGGCACCCAGCCTGGCCCCCTGCCCACTCAGTGACCCAGCCCGACCCCGGGAAAAGGCAGGCAGGTCCAAAGACGCTGCTACACCCGGGCACGAGCAGAGTCACCTGGCGGGACGGGCCAGGCCCGGGACATCCCGATGTGGAAAAAGCAGCAAGGATAAAAACTGGGGAGGGTGGGGTGTACACGCACAAACTGAAAACAAAAATCTATGTTAGAGTGTCAATCAGTGGTGTGTTTTAACGGCATCATTGTGTAGGGGCACATTGCGAAAACGCACTCATCCAAAGTAGGATGCGTATGGCCAAGAAGGCCACGGCCGAGTGAAATAAACCCTTTACGATGGCCACATTCCAGTTCTCTGTGTGCATCTGCTTGGGAGGAGGCGCTCTCGCTGGCGCTGAGAGCACTCGGCAGGGAGATCCCATGGGGATGCCCGGGACGCTCGGTATTAGGCTTTTTTAATTACTTCCATCATTAGCTGTGAAAGGACCTTGAAGCATCATCAGCTCAGCCGGACCTTGTGAGGAGATACTTCTAGTGCAGACTGTAAGTGGAAAGAAGGAAATATTTATACCTGTGATGCCAATTGTCATGAAAATGCCCCCTGGGGCTTGACATCCCCCTTCTGGGGCCCTCCCCCAAAACGGCCACCTTGTGGAAGAAATAACCCGTCTGTTAGGCTGGAGGGAAGACAATACATCTGCCCGTCTTTTTGTTCTCTCAGTTTCTTGGCTGACCCAGAGTCATTGCTAACAAGGAAGCATTTCAGTCGCTCATACCCCATCATCTTCATCAGGAATTCATGGACTTGAGCATGTTCCGAATCACCAGGGGGGCTGGTAAAATCACAGATGGTTGGGCCCATCCCCAAGGGCTTGATTCAGTAGGTGTGAGGCGAGGGGGCCATTTCACCTCTAACAGGTCCCAAGGTCATGCTGGCCCTTTTTCAGAATCTGACAAGACGATCCTAAAATACATGGGAATGCAAGGAACCCAGTGTTTCCAAAACATTCTTGGACAAAGAAGAGCGCAACTGGAGGACAAAGCCAGTCATCACAACAACGTGACATCCACACAAGAACCGGCAGACCAAGGGAATGGAACTTAGAGTCCAGAAATAAGCCAGTGCGTTTATTGATTTTCAACGAGCTGCCATGGCAGTTCAACAGGAAGAGAGCAGTCTTTTCAACAACTGGGGGTATGATAACTCGATATCCTCATACAAAAGCCTGACATTGGACCCCTACTTCATATACAAGAATTAACTCAAAGTGGATCATAAACCTAAACATAAGAGCTAAAACGATAAAGTTAGTAGAAGACTTGGATTAGGTGATGGTTCTTAAATATGACAACACAAGCAACAAAAGAAAAGAGATACAAATTGGGCTTCATCAAAACTTAAAACTTTCGTGGTTCAAACAACATCACCGAGAAAGTGAAAAGCAATCCACAGACTGGGAGGCATGATTGGCAAATCCTGGATCTGATAAGAGACTTCCATCCAGAATACATGAGCTTTTCTAGCTCGGTATGCTAAGTGAAAGAAGCCAGGCATAAAAGAGCGTATATTGTATATTTTCCTTTATATGAAACATCTAAAAGAGGCAAACCTATAGATACAAAAAGTAGATTTGAGATTCACAGGGGACCGGGGGCAGACTGCTAATGGACATAGGTTTCCTTTAGGAATGATGAAAACGTTCTAGAACTATAGAACGGTGATGGCTGAGCAACTGCCAATACACTAAAAACCACTGAATTGTGCACTTTAAAAAGATGGATTTTATGGCATGTGAATTATAGCTCAATAAAGCTGTAATGAAAATATATGTATATATCAAAAACTACAAGGAGAAATAGATCCACACTCATAATTGGGGCTTTTAACATACCTTTATGCATAACTTATAGAATAAGCAGACAGAAAGGTGAGGCACTATAGGAGATTTGACCATCTCAATCAATACGACTATATACATACGTGTGTGTGTGTGTAGAGAGGGGGGAGAAGCAATGAATCAAAGATAGAACATATTTTGGACCATAAAGCAAAAGCAAGGACTCAAATCTTACAGCTTGTTTTTTAACTACAGTGGAGATTTAAACTGGAAATTTAATTAAAAACAACTAGAAAATTGCCAAAGATTGGATAATTAAGCTATACACAAATAGCCCATGCATATAAGAAATTATAGTGAAAATTGGAAAATATTTTGTATTGATAATGAAAATACAACATAAAAATTTGTGAGGTTTTTGGAGAAAACTGATAACTTTAAAGGACATTATAGAAAAGAAAGGCTGAAAAGCAATTTTATAAGCATCCATCTCAAGAAGCAAGAAAAGAAACAAAGATAAACCTAAAGAAAGCAAAAGGAAGGATGTAATAAAGATAAAATCAACTATTAACAACATAGAAAACAAATGTTAGAGGCAAACAACAAAGCCAGATTTTGGTTCTTTGAAAAGACTAAGCAAATTTGTAAAACTCGAGCTGAACTGATCAAGAAGAAAGGCAGCACAGATTAGAAATAGCAAGAGTGAAAGAGGACCTCTCAGCACAAATCACCTCCAGGACAATAAGGTGATGCATGCAGTGTTAGCCAGTTGCGAACGTTAGGTGTATAACAAATAGCCAGGAGACCTCAGGCGCACACAGCTGCAAGCGTCTGCTGCTCACGCGTCTGGGGTCAGCTGAGTGGTGCGGAGAAGATCTGCTGGCCTTGGCTGACCTTACGTGGGCCCAGCAGCTCCACGCCACATGCTTTGCTCCTCTGCTGACCATCCTGAGCATCTTCTCCTGGTGATGGCAGAGGTTCAAGAAAAAAGGCAAACTCAGCCATGCAAACGTTTTCAAGCGTCTGCTTGCATTACTATCTGCCGGTAGCTATTGGCCAAAACAAGTCACATGGCAGAGCCCAGCGTCGAGGGGTGGGCAGAGGACCCCACCCAACATGCGTTTGGCTAGAGGGAGGGAAACACTCCCTGCTGGGGTCATGGCATCGTCTATTTTTGACATGTACCAACACACTACACAGATCCAACTGTGAATCAGGCTCGGGATTTCCTTCCTCCTCCAACATCTGGCCGTACGTAGGAGCCGAGAGAGGCCTCCTGGCAACGCGGAAGGTGTCATAGGAGTCTGGGCTATGTGTAGCCTACTTGGGTTTCATCCCAGATGCCCCCCTGTCCTACGTGGATTGCTCCTGTGAGCGGCAGCTGTTGTGCCTTGGTGGGTCTGACGACACCCAGCTCAGGATGGGCAGCGGTGGTCAGATGCTGTCTCCCCCAGAGCCGGGGGTGCTGCCAGCTGCACCCTAACGGTGTTTCTCTGTTAGAGATGGCATGGCCTTGCTCCAGAACTCTAGGGCTCTGCACCGCGACTGTCTTCCTGGGGCTTCCCAGAGACCGCTTGGGGCACTGTATCTAGCTGAGATGCCTCCAGCACCACGGGCTCTGCCAGATCGAATGGCCCAGGCGACAGGCCATGGTTCTTCATCTTGGCCACTTTCTGAGCCACCTAATGAATGAGCTGGAATGGTATTGCCCAGAAAGATGTGCTGCCTCTGAAACCAGACGAGGCAGACCAGCTCCTATAGTGGTAGGAGCTACAAGGGGCAAAGCTTGGCCTTCACCTTGTAGGGAAAGTTTCACCTTGCCCCAGTTCACAAGACCCCTGAACTCTTGACCAAGAGGCAGGCCCTGGGACCGCTGTCGGATTTGCGTCCCACCTTCTAGCACACACGTCTTCCAGGGCCTTCTGGGGCCTTGCCACTTCCCACCATCAGGTCCAGTTAACATGATGTCGTGACTCTAAGCCCTGCAGAACATCCAGAAATCTAGGTTCCTTTACATTCTGTGTGTGTGGCAGAGAGCAAAAGAGTTCATGTAGATTTCCCTGGGGCAAGACCATCTATCCTTGGGCCTGATAGAGACCTCTGATGCTCTGGGCCCCTCAGACTGGCAACCTTTCAACCACCCGGTCAGCGGCGGGAGCAGTATTGCCCAGGAAAGGAGAAGCCGCCTTTGCATCCATGGTCCTGCCCCAGGGCTCAGTGAACTCTTTGGTTAGCAGCTTTGGGGGTGGGGAGATATAAATTCCAGGAGCTTCTTGGCCCCTGCACAGGTAGAAAAAGGGAGATGTCAAAGCCCAGGAGCGGCAAGAGCCCCAGGTGCTGGCTAGTGGGAGGGAAGGTTGACCGAAGCTGGACAGGGGGAAGGCCGTGCAAAGGGCCCGGGTCTGGACAGATCACCGATTTTACCCTGTACGACATGAATCGAGTCCCCGCACAGCCCACTGTCTAAGTTTCAGCGGAGGTGCACGTGCCTGGAGAGCACCCAGTGGGGAGCTAGAGGAGGTCCAGGAGGCCGGGAAGGAGAGGAGCGTGGCTGGACCTGAGGAGCAGGAGGCGGCAGAGGTGACGGGAATGGGGAGGACATGCAGGCAGAGGGAGGAGCAGGTATGACGAGTGGGAGGGTGGCCAGGACGGGCTGGCAGAGAGCCAGCGTGGCTGGGAGATTACTTCCCCAGGACCATGGAAAATGGAAGCCCACCCTCCTCCGCTCTTCCCAGCTGGGGATGCAGCTCTGTTGGTAAGAGAGGCCAGATGCCCCATAATATGCTGGGGTTTGGAATGGGCATTCTTTCCAAGCTCTGTATAATGGCCCAAAGTATTTAGGCATGCGTCCACTGCAAGGCCAAATGCTAATATTTTGGGTCGGTCTCTACATCTCAAATTTTACAGAGGGAAGAAGCTAGATCTGGAGACTTCCCTAAATGCTTGGCTGCTTAGAAAGGCTAATTACTTGTTTCTAAACAGCAAACAAGCAAAAAGGAAAAGTCAAGAGCTCTGAAAGTTGAGTCCTATTTCCTGAACTCTTTCAGATGGAGATGCTTATTTAAGAATTGGATCAAGAAGTGTTTATGAAGCACAGTAAGAAGAGGGAAGTCAGGTTATCCTGTTACCGCTTTTCTTTTACGGAGTACATTAAATCATGTTTCAAAGAATGAGGCAAATTATGACTTTTTTTCCCAATTTATCTTCCAATGACCAAAATGTTTTGTCCAAAAGCCAATTTTTTTTCTGTCAAAAAGGGCATTTGGGTGAAAAGAAATTACCAGTCTGTGAAATCTCATTGATTTGAAAGCTTCAGGTTACGTTAGGGGTCAAGATTTACATTTTCTATCCTGGTGCTGTCCTCGGCCATTCTGATCGGGAGGACACTGTCTCGGAGGTCACTCCTTCAGAGCGGTGGTCCAGCCGTGGACAGAGAGGGCCGTTACACTCGAGGACGTGTGGAGCTAGAGAGGGAAACCTGGGCAGAGGCAGAGCGGATTAAATTCATCGTTCATTCAACAAGTGTTCACTGAGTACCCAACTCTGAATGAGATGCGCAACGAGCTGTTTGAAACTGACAGCCAACAGGGCATTGGATCCCCATCCACAGAGACTTGTAGTCTTGGGATGGAAAATATATAAAACCTAGGATTCAACAAGTCAGTGAGATGCTATCAGATTGTGAAAAAAATAGGCTATGTAGGAAATAAACCCCTGGGCGCTGGGTAGAAGGGAGACGTCATCTGGGATAGTCGAGGGGTGACGTGTAAACCAAGAATTTACCAGGGAATGCACGTGTGCCTGGGGAGGAGGGTTCCAGACACAGGAACCGGCTGCGGCCAGGCCCTGGAGGCCGGAATGAGCTGACTGCGTGTGAGAACCAGGAAACAGGCAGCGAGGGCAGGAGACGGGCGTGGAGGGCGAGCTGGCCTGGGAAGCAGCGGGGAGGCCACTGGCGGCCCAGGCAGGACGTGACGTCCTAATAAACTCGACAGGCTGCGATGGCGGCCACGGGTGGGGATGCTTCTGGGAGGCGGTCGGCAGTCGCGCTGGAGCAGGGTTGCGTGGCCTGCGCTGAGGTGAAGGAGGTGGACAGCAGGTGAGAAGCAGCATATATTTTGCTGAGAGAATGCAGTGGACATTGTCGGCACCCCACACACATTCCCCAGGGCAAGCACACAGGTCACCGACCGAGAGCTTTTGGAACCAGGGATGGCGGCAGTTGAGGGGTCCCAGCGGATCCTGGTACGGCGCCTCGCGCGGCCCCTGCATGTGGACCAGGACGACTTGCATAACAGAATGGGGTGGAACTTGGCATGTGACTTCGAGGCCTCGTCCCCTCTCAGGAGTCTCCCTCCCGCCCTCGGCCTGGCCACGGCTCCCGCAGCCCCTGTCAGGTCTTCAGGTGGCCGCAGCTGTGGCCGATTCCGGGACCGAAACACCCTGAGAGAGCCAAAGCCAGGTCCACCCCGCTAAACTGCTCCCAAATTCTTGACCCACAGAAACTGGGATGATGACTGTTTGTGGTCGCAAGCCGCTGAGTTCGGGGTCATTTGTCACGCAGCAAGAGATAACTAATACCACCGTGTCCTTTGGGTGGGAGAACTGCGAGGTGTGCTGGACACTGCCAGTGATGTGCTGCTCAAACCACCTCTCAAGAAGCGACTCGGGGCGCTTCTCCCCACCTCCACACTCAGTGCTGTCACCGCCGTGGCGGGAGCAGTGACGCCACGGAAGTGGGCAAACACGGTAAATCCGTGCTTTACGTGGAACAGCCCTGGGGCTCCCGGTGGGAGTGAGTCCCAGCGCCCCACAGAGGTGGCAGGCTCCGCTGGCTTCCTTGCCTTCCTCCCCTCACTTCCCACTTCCGTGTCGGCGCCTCCTTGGAATACACTCCAAAACAAGTCACTTGCTCTCCAACGCTTGTCCCAGGGTCTGCTTCTGGAGAAAGCCAGCCTAAGACCCGAGGCCATCAGGACTTACGGTTAAGAGACAGGGAAGGCTCCTGAGATGTTTACTTGTGCAACTGGCAGGTGGTCGAGCCGTCTACTGAGGTGTTGATGGAATGGCCAGAACGCCATCAAATGGCACCTGCAGGAACTCCTCTGCGGAATTCATTCTCTAAGTGAAATCCTCGTAGAAAGGGGTTGCACGTGGGCGCCAGGTGAGCAGCCACACCAGCCTTCAGTGTGTCGGCGTGTGTGTTCTGTCTTGCTTTTGAACAAGTATCTTCTCCTTCCCGAGTTCTCACCTGTAGAAATGAAGTGATGTACGGCAGTGGAGCCTGCTCTCACTTTCACACACAGCAGAACAGACACAAACTGCAGTGGGTCCTTCAACTAAATGCGTTTTGAGGCCTAGGATTACGGGGGTGTGAGGTGGTATTTAAACAGTTATTGGGTGTTTTTTCAATAAAGAATTACACAAAAAAAGACAAGCTGTAATTACCCAGAGTCAAAGTTCAGAAGCAGCAAAAGAGAAGCTGTTGCTCATTCTTCCCGAAATGACTCTTCACTGTTCACATCTAAGTCACTCCTGCCCGCAGGCAGCCAGGAAGTTCTAGAGTCTTCTGCTGCTTAATAATTGACTACAGTGAAAGCAAATGGGCTCCTGATTTAAACAACCTGGAATATGAAAGCTTATTTCTGGTGGAATACTCTCAGGCCACAAACTCAGATATGTAAAAAATACAATTTGCTTTTTCTTTCTAAAACTGAAATTAATTTTTCTTATGACATCTTTTCCCTTTAGGAGAGGAATTTAATTTCAAGCAATTCAGAGCTGCTTCCTCTCTCCCTGGGGATGCATCCACGTTCCAGTAGACTGAAGCAGTGTGATGCAGTCGCACTGGGAGTGGGTGGGGGGCCGGCCTGGGAGTGGGTGGGGGCCGGTGGATCCCGCAGGCATCCAGCAGAGCTCTTCCCAGCCCCACTGCTTCTGGTGTACCCGGGGCTGCTCTGGGATTCATGGAATGTTCCGGTGCTCCCAGGCCTTGCTGGGCCCAAGGGAAACCTGGTGGCGCTCCTGTGTGCTTCAAGTCCTTTGCTGCCAAGCCCCAGTGGGCTCCAGGGAATTCTCTGACTGGGTTTTTAGGAACACCTGCTCTATCAGTCTCCTCAGGCTGCAGCGACAGGTCACCAGAAGCAACAGACGTGTCCTCTCACAGTTCTGGAGGCCGAAGTCTGAAGTCAAGGCGTCAGCAGGACCGCACTGCCCCTTCCTCGTTCGCCGTCCCTGGCGTCCTTGGCTGGTGGCTGCGTGGTCCCCCCTCCACCTCCGTCTTCACAGGGCCATCTCCTCTGCTTCTCTTAGGAGGCTCCACATGACGGCGTTTCAGGCCCACCTGGCAACGCACGGTAAGCTTCCACTCTTAAGATCCTCACCGTGACCAAGGCAGTGTCCCCAGGGGTTGGGGGTCAGGACGTGGACACGTCTTTTGGGGCCCACTGCATCTGCCATAACGGAAATTCATTGTAGAAGAATCGAGATGTGTCTCACAGACTTGAGTTCCAGTACTGACGTGTGTACTTGCTACGTTTAATTTTGTTAACGTGAGTTTCATTAGTCACTGGCCCCAAAGGTTGCTCTTCGAGAGGGCTCTCCAGAGTTCCTGTTTGCAGAGGAAGCGTACAAGCTAGGCTTGAAGTGTGCTTCCCCCCACACGGTGGCCAAGTAGAAATTGGCCCCCAATGAATTTTTTGTTCTCCATTTGAACATCGCCTCCTCTCCTGCAGGTGGCATAAGGCACGGACTCAGGAGTCAGACAGCCTGGGGCAGACCCAGCCTCCGCTGCTGGCCAGCTAGGTGCCGCTCACCACAGGAGCCCGTTCTCCTGAGCCCGGTCTTCTCACCTCGAGGGGAGAGGCATCAGTGTCCTAACTCCACTTTCGGGACACTGCTTGGCCCGCATCCCACCCAACCCCTGCAGTGGGCTTAGGAGAGAGGTGGTGTCCTTTTCTCCATCGGTGAATGAGCTCACGTGGCGCTGCCCTGCTGACGAAGGTGGAGCTGCCCGAAGCCCGAAGGCCTGGCTTAGGGATGCTAGAAGCAGAGCCCACCGAGGGTCTCTTGTGAGGATGAAATATGAAAATGCAACTTGAGCCCTTGGCACAGCGCTTGTGTGTGCTTAGTAAATGTTGGGTACATTCGGATGGGGAGGCACTGGGGTCACCCGCTTGTCCAGAGAGCAGGCTGGAGACTTGCTCCATCTCTCCAGCATGGTGACTCCAGGATAGCTGGGCTAGAGTCCATACGGGCAGCTCAGGACCCCAAAGTGGTTCCCCAAGACAGAGCAGCGGGCTGGGCAGCCAGACCTGGCCTCGTGGCGTGGAGGTCACTGCCACTGTGCCCTGTTGGTAAAAGTTCCACCCCAGCTCAAGGGGCGACGACATAAGAGCCTTTGGCATGGGGGCTATATCCATGGGGCTACCATTGGAAAAGACCACCTGCCACAGGCAGGAATTCTGCAAACAATAAAAGAGAATGGAAAGGGAAAACGAGGCTCTGGGTTTTGGGTGGTGGGAAGAGAAAGGGTGATCATCAGCCCAGAAGAATCTCCCAAAGAGAAGGAGCCGTTCAGCATCTGCAGTCACACACTACTTGCTGCTGACCCCAGGCCCCGCGCCCAGGCTTGAGTTTTTTAAGCGCGCCCCGATAATGAGGGCTTTTTGTCTGATTCAGACTGTACCTGCGTTTCTGAAGAGCTGGCTTTGTGACTTCCAAAGCGATGCCTCTGTAGCTTGGTGAATTCACTTCATTTGGAGCAATTTATTGAAAAAGTTAGAAATCTCTAATGCTGTGGCGAGAATAGGCCAGAGAGGAGACAGGAGCGCAGCTGCCACAAGTCTCCTTCCTCGTTAGCCGAGCGTTCTCTGCAGCCTCAGAGAAGCCACTCTCCCCTACTTGGTCTTGACTGATTTATCTCCTCTCCCAGCTGAGCTGAGCACCTCCTCCTGTGGGTTTGTTCCTTACCGCCCAGGGAGAAGGATGAGGAGCCCCCAGGAATTCCAGAGAACATCTCTCCCGGCTCCCGCCTCTCCGCTTCGCTCCTGTTTTAAAGCTACCATCTATTGACCAGTTACTGACAAAACGAGAAATACACACGGGCGATCAACATCTGCCCAGTGTTCAAAGGGCTGCAAATGCAAACAGTCCTCCTCTGCCATCTTTCACTTTGGCAACGCTTTTTGACGTAATCGTTCTAATGAATTTGCTCCATGCTGGTGAGTGAGTGGAGAAACCCACCTGGGCCGGTGGGTTTTTAAGTGTTACAAGCTATCTGGAGAACAAC
>JAQZBX010090531.1:0-12502 GCA_029593785.1 Cabassous unicinctus
AAAGCACATGAAAAAAACACATGAAAAAATTCATGTGTTTTTCAAAAAAGTTTTGTAGTTTTACATTTTTACACTGTATCTGTTATACATTTTGAGTTAATTTTTGTCTAAGATATGAAGTTTAAGTCAAAGTTCATTTTTTGCCTATGGATGTCCAATTCTTCCAGCACCATTTGTAGAAAAGTCTATCCTTTCTCCATGGAATTGCTGTTGCACATTCATCAAAAATTCTGAGTTTTCAATTCTGGTCCATTGGTCTATGTGTCTATATGTCATTGTCAGTTTTACACTTCCTAGATTGCTGTAATTATATAGCAAGCTTTAATATCAGGTAGAGTGATTCTTCCCACATTTTGCTAGTCAAGGCATTTAAATTTTTCATTTAAATTTTAGAATAACCTTGCCTGTGTCTTTGAAAAACCTTGCTTGGAATTTGATGGGAATTAAATGAAACTGTAACAGTTTGATATTGTTTATGAATTCCAAGAATAGATATTAGATTATGTTTATAAACTGGTTTGTTCCTCCGGGCATATTAGATTATATTGGATTCAGAGGTTCCACTTTTACTTGATTAAATAATGATTGAGGCTTTGATTGGGCCATGACAGTAGGACTTTGAGTCCCTACCCACTTGGTGGATGGGGACTCACAGAGAAACTGCACTGCAGAGAAGGGAGTTTGGAGTTTTGATCCTGGAGCCTGGGAAGTAAACACATAGAGAAGCAGATACATGAGAGAAGGCTCAATTGAACACAGCAGAGGCCCCAGGAAGAGCCATTTACCTGAGAGTGTACAGCTGGCCTTGTGGAACAAGCAGAGCTGCTGAGCCTAGAGAGAAACAGGCCCTGAGAAGAGAAGAACCCAGGAAGCCTGAACCCTTGCATACATCAGCAGCCATCTTGCTCCAATACATGCCAACAGACTTTGGTGAGGGAAGTAACTTATGCTTTATGGCCTGGTAACTGTGGGCTTCTATCCCAAATAAATACCCTGTATAAAAACCAACAGATTTCTGGTATTTTGCATCAGGACCCCCTTGGCTGACTAATACAGAAACCTAGAGATCAATTTGGGAAGAATTAATATCTTTACTATATTGAATCTCCCAGTCCATGAATATGGTATGTCTCTCCATTTACTCAGGTCTTCTTGGATTTTTGTCATCAGCATTTTGTATTTTTCAGCATATAGATCCTATACATGTTTTGTTAGATTTATGCTTAATTATTTCATTTTATTTAGAATGATTATAAATGGTATTGTTTTTTAATTTTGGTTGACATATGTTTGTTGTTTGTAAATAGGATTGCTATTAATTTTTGTTTCTTCATCTTGTTATTCTACAACCCTGTTGGACTCACTTATTAGTTCTAGGAATTGTGTGTGTGTGTGTAGATTCCTTTGGGTTTTCTACATAGAAAATCATGTCATCTGCAAATAGGGCAGCTTTATTTCTTCCTTTCTAATATTTTATTTATTTTTTCAATATTTATTTTTAAAGTTCTATAATTAATTTCCCTTTGGAAATATTGACTTGTGGGAAGAATCACTTGATGAAACCCCTATTTTTAGTTGGATGTGTTTATATCCTTTATCAGAAAGCATTAAAATTGAGACAACTTACAGTTTTGAAGCATTTAATGAAACAGTAAAAAATATCAAAGATAATTTTTTAAACTTATTTTGTCTTGGAAAATATATCTGTTGAAGAAAGGTATGCAATAGAGATGAAAAGAAAGTATATGTAAAAATATTTGGGTTGAGATATTTATGCATTTTAATTTAAGAAAATAAAATTTAGAATATCCTCCTTTTGACAGATGTGCTCTGAACTTACTCAGTACCTCAGTACCTGTAGAATTTATTTTCACAGTTAGCACTACTATGACCAACAGAGGAGTCAATTGATCTGTCAGTTTCAAGTTTATTAATCATAAAATTCAGCTTTGGTTATCAGGCTCAGTATTAGAAACAATACCATCTTGAAATAAATAAAGCTTCTTCGATAAAATACCAGTCACCGATAATGGATAAGAAACTAACACTTGTGGATAGATACCACGGATAATCATTCTCCTTGTTATTTTTAAATGTTCAAACGTCAATATAAAACTTTCATTCTGTTTTTGTGTAAATTGATTTTAATTCTTAGAAAAGTGTTATTTTTAAAAAGTTAAAATAAAACCATTTTGTAGACCCACCAATTTAATAAAAATTAATATTAGTTAATATGTTTCAAGAAATTATAGAATTTTAATTATTTTTAACCTCCTTCTTTACTCTAAAAAAAGTGTCTGATTTGGACATTAAATTACTTTGTCACTCTGACTGTAAGTTAACTTTGAAATCACAGACACATTCAGCATTATGATATTCTAAGATAGAACTGCTGATAAATGTGCAAGGATATGGAATTGTCAGGAGAGACACCACTAGAGTACTGAAAAGTCAAGTAACTAAAGTAACATAATTAGGAGAAATTACAGGGCACACATATAAAGAGGGAGCAGGCCCAGAGGTAGTTCTCTTTGAGAGCTAAAAACCTCTGCATCAGCCTCAAAGAGAGGTATCCCATGGCAACATGGTAACGCTGCTTGTTATGGAATGGGATGCTAGTGGAGAATTGAAATACAAGACTGTGAATCCAGGGAGAGTGGGAAACAAGCTTACTGGATTGGGTGAAAATGCCAGGAGTCCTGTAATTTGCTTCTGGGCTTCGCTCCTTAGCAACAGCAGTGATCATTTAAGTGGGTACATACCAGTGAAGACAAATCTGATGCTGTGCCAGCTTCCAGGATGCCATGCATAACAGCCAGAGCCAAAAGGAATGGACCCCAGGCATCAACCAGGAGTATTCTTCAAGGAGTATATCTAACAGTCTTTGTCCCTATATCTAGCCAAAGCAGACAGGGAAGATCCCACTAATTCTGAAGGCACTACCAGAAGAAAACAGAGACAAGCATGTTGAAACAAAGAAAAAGAAACGTGTTATGCTAAAATTCTACTTGGAAGATTTGGCAGGTTTAAAAATTCCAATCAAATATTGAATAAAGTAAGAAACCCTCTTTTTAGAGAAGAAAATATTTGTTATACTCAGATTACAGGTATACCCAGAAATCTTAGAAACAAGGCATGTAAATAGAAAAAGAAAAATTTGTGGTGGCCATAAACAATGCAATAAATAATGTCTTCAAGTGCCCTGGGGGAACCAAAAGACAAAGTTTCTCATTTCCAGAAGTGATTTTGAGTGATATGTATACTCTACTGGATGGAACAGATATGACCAAAGCCCAATTAAGATAAAATGACACTACATACTCACATAAGTACTTAGGCGATTACTGACCTCAAAGAACATTTAAAAGCTGATCCAGTCTTATCTCCACAGAATCGGGGCCATACTGACCAAGATCTCTCGGCTTGCAGAGGACTTCCCTAGGGAAGTGGTGCATGTAAATATACTGACATCTTCCAACAACTGGAAAGACTCACTCTGGGTGTTAACCCAGCAGGGAACAGTCAACTGGAGGGAGAGGAAGTGATTGGCATGCTGACACATGGCTGTAAGAATTGCAGTGGGGAACAATTACATTGCTCAAAGAACACTACACAATTGGACAGGAAGAGAATTATGTCAGCGCTGAAAGATTTCACAGCTGCACTCCAAAACTAACCTGAAAATGCACATTGTAGATACTGGAAACAAAAGAGCCGATTATTTTTTCTCCTTTTAGGTAAGTGGTAAAGTACTGGGTGGTGGCAGAAAAGATTATCCTAAAGAGCAATTTAACCTCCTGTCAGCACCTGGGCCTTGCTGGTTGTCATTTCCAAATGTATAATGAGCTATCCATAAAGCAGGGGAAGGCTTTGTGTAGAATATTAGAATGAACCAAGTCTGATCATTCTTTCTCTATACCCAGAACGATTATTTTCCTACGTGGATTTAGGGTTCAGAGAGTTTCTAGCATAGATTTGTATCAAAACTTTTGGTATATGACTGAAGGAACATTTAAATATTATGGGCAAAACAAATTTAACCCCTTGGTTTAAGAAAACCCCTCACATCATTCAAAATTTAAGTACAGTGATGATAAGAACACCGTACCCTAACTTACTGCTGCACTGTCTCTCTCCCTCTGAGTGGAGATGTGCACATTTTTCTTGGTAATTAAGCTATTGTGTCTCACCTCCAGACCCACCTTCCTATATTCTGTTGCGCTGGGACCTTACAAACCACATTTCTCCTCTGCTGGCTGGCCCCTTTTTAGGTTCTGTCACTAGGGGACACTAGAGGAAGTCTGGAAGGCTGGGTCAGGACAAGGGGCTTGTTGCTTTCTGTTTGGAGTCTTGTTCCTAATCTGTCACTACAGTGACTGTTGTTCACTCCAGCAGGTGGCGGTTGGCTCCAGTTTCTCTCCACACTCCCAGCCAGCCAGGCTCCTCTCTTCAGATGTCTGAGGCCTATCTCTGCAGGGTCCCCAACCTGGTCTCCAGCATCAACCAAGCAGCAATCCTCCCTTAGGACTGCTCCAAGCTTCCAATAACCCCCAAATCCCTCCTTTATTCCCTCAGCCCTAAAGATGTTACCTCAGCATTCCCCCTTTGCCTTTCTAGTACTCCATAGTCTATTTAACCAATCCCTTATATTAAATTCTTTCTGTTAAAAGACTGGCACTAAGACTCTTTTCCTGATTGAAAGGCATTTATGTCTTCACACAATTTCTATAAATACTGTTTTCTTAACCACTAGATGTGTCTATGGGCCATTTAACTGCCCCATAGCTAGGTATAAGAATTCGATGAATGCATATGTGCTTTTATAGAGCTTAAAAGTATCACCATGTAAATTATAACCCATGCCTCAAATTCCTCATCTTAAACAATGCTTTAGATGCTTAAACGCTGTCTGACCTGAAAAATCCTTCTAATAAGTATTCAGTCATTAGCTGAATTTATGATATTTTTACATTCCCTGAATTGATGGCACAGCAAATTTAGACCACAGCTTTAAAGAATGCTTAGACCATTTTGATTATTGGCCCACAAGTTCCAAAACTCATTGAATTATTATCTTGGAAGAGCTGAAGTTAAATATTTGAGATACAAAGGAAATGGATGCATTATTACAAACAGGAGACAAGCTGAAAATAAAAGAAAAGGCACATTTTATTAACCAGGGGCAATTGTTCCTGAGATTAGCATGGTATTGTAGACATGCTCTTCATTTTGCTACTGTCAGACCATTCTTTGATTTGACTCAGAAAGGAAAGCCAGAAAGGTTTAATAGCAGTGCTTTTTCTCATACATGAATGGGAATTATCCAGTGGTTTATTTGAGTAGGATGCTTTTACTCACAGAAAGAGTTCATACTATCTCTAAGAACTTTAATAAAAACAAACTTTGTAAATTCAGAAAATAGACCATAAATGAACTTTGATAATGGCTATAAAACAACCATTAACAGATTCTTAGAGATTATAAGGCTTCCCAATTGAAGGTGTGAACAATCCAGAAAAAGGCAGTGGGAACCCAAATATCAAGTAGGTCTTGTACAGAAAGCAGATGTCCTAAAAATTTCCATGTTTTAAAAAGAGAAGTGGTAGATGCAGTCAATTGTAAGATTTTGTCATTGTTTAAAGCATTAAATTTTATGCCTCTATAGAGTCCCAGAAGAGCTCAAGTGCACAGAAAAATTTAGCTCCAGCAATCTGAGCCTATAGGGCATTTTACATGAATTTAAGAGATGCATATTGATGTACCAGATTTTTCAGTAATTAAAGGACTACATTACATAGTGTAATTAATCCCTAGTACCTCCTCTTTGACTTTTTGCTTAGTCATTTCTACTCAGCAACAATAGACGCATCCATGACCCCTCTGCTGTGTTTTCTGCCATAAGAACCAGTGCATCCCTCTGATAAACACTTCCAAGCTTAAGGGTAAGAGAGTGGATTTGAATGAGTGCTAAGTAAAAGGTCAAGTGGCAAGATGGTTAAAGGGTACTGGACCATCAATAACAAGAACTTTAGGTACTGGAGAAAAGAGGTCACTAGCTAAAGAGTCCTGCCTGTGTTTCTGTTTGTGATTCAAGTCCCCTACCCCTTTCCCTCCATGTTCGTTACAAGAAACATGAGGAAAAATTTGAAGGGGAGCTTCTCGATAGTGTATGTTGAGGGGCAAATATCTAAGGAGGCACTGAGAGATCACCATTTGAATGACACTGAAAATAACAATGACTTAGTCTTTCTGGCCATGGTTTTGTCAGGTGGAAAATAGGGATAATAATGATAATTAAACATTTCCTACCTCCCCTCACCCCACTGGGTCACGGGCCAGTCCCCAGACCTTGGCACTTTCTGAAAGGTACAGGTCCCACCTTCTGGGCCCCAGCCTTTCCCTCACAGAGGTTGCATTGAGATCCATCTAAGACCATGGAACTTTCTAGAAGTCTCAGTTTTCACAACCCCTCCTGTCTTTCCCTCTCTCCTCTGGCCTACTTTCTTGAAGAGCCAGATTGTGGCCTCTCTAAGGATCTTGAAATTTTCTGGAAGCCCCCACTACCTTGGTTTCAGTCTTCCCTCTATAGAGGTTGGGTCATAGAATTTTCTGGAAAGCCAAACGTTTTCATTGTGTTTGACCCTCCACATGGAGGGTCTTGGTTTATCCAGAAATCTTAGATCCAAAGAAGAGGCCCTCCCACCCAAAGAAGGTTATTCTGTCACTTTCTAGAACTTTTCTTCCAGGCCAGGACTCATCATCTTACCCTCTCCACCCCCATGGGTGAGACACAAATCTCAACCTCTGATAGGAGGAAGCTTGAGTTATGTGGGTCTGGAGGGAGCTGGTCAAGGAAACCCAAGGGTAATGAGGGAGAGGATAGGAGAGTTTGCTCTCCCCTGCTGGGATGTAGACCAAGGACTGAAGAGATACCCTTTCTCTAACCCTTTTTCCTTTACTCCCATCCACTTCCCTTGGAGTCAGCTGGTAAGGAGGCAGGAAGAGCACACCTGAGATCCAGTCCCAGTCAGTGGCACCCAAGTCTCCCTGGATTTGCCAGGTGTGTGGCCCCCAAAGCACCTCCTTCTCCCTGGGTGAGGATGGTGGGCTGGGGACTAGCTTGCAGGAGGGTGCTGGACGTGGTCCCTGACTATTCCCAGTGGGCTCTTCCTTGTTTCTGATGGGACACTTCTTCGGTCCCTGCTCCTCACTTCCTTCTACAAGAGGACAGTGGATCTCAGTTGGCTTCCTGACAAGTCACTTCAGAGCCAGTGAAGACCACATTGACTCTGGAGGTCACCACTGGGCTCACCTTGCCAAGAAATCAGTCTTGCAAGCTTTTGCACAGGCTGCTGCTTTGTTTTTATGTCCCATCCTTGGTCACCAGTGTTTAAGTCACAATTCTGCCACTTAAGCCTGGCGCAAATCTGAAAAATCTGGAAAAACCTTTTAACTTCAGTTTTCTTCTCTGTAAATGAGGTAAAGAGTGTCCATTTGAGCTTTTGTGAGAATGAGAATGGTGATTTGTGTTCTCCAGGGATGTTAGAATGTTATTCTGTATTTTGTTCTGTACCCACTTTCTAATGCCTTCTGGCTTTCTTTGTTATAAGAACAAGGCCAGCCCTCAATAATGCTGAAGTGTGCTAGGAGAGAGAGGAAAACCACACAGAAATTCAAGGCACATTTTTAAACTCCTTCTATAATTGTTTTTGGAATAGAAGACGGAGTAGTGCTCTTTACCTGATTTTCTCATATGGCAAAGATTCCCCACCTGACCCAATACCTTTGCTTCCATCACTGCCTCAAGTTTCCTTGTCCCAAATTTCAGCTGTGACCCAAAATTTTCTTCCATTTACTGTCACCATAGACACAAACATTTTAAAAGTGGAAGGAGCCCCTTAACCTTGGCTGTAAACTTTAGACCTTGGAAGTTTTGTTTTAAAGGAAACTGGTAGTCAACCAGACTTCTCCCAAGCACTTAATAAAAGTATTTTTTATGTTGTCTCTGAGACTTGGTGTTGTGAATTCAAAAGACCAGGTTAAGATCACCTTTCAGTCAGGTTCAGTGGGCCTGGGGTGGAGGGAGGGTCTGGCCTCTGTATGCTGGCCCCTGGATACCACTCCTCAACCCCACCCCAGCCCTTCACTAATCCTCTGAGGTGGCTGACTGCAGTCTGCTGCCATCCTGAGCAGAGCCTTGCTCTGTCACTAGGTGACCTGGTACCTCTGGCCCAATGGATAACTCGCTTCCTTTGGGTATTTTAGTTTTAATATGGGAGAAAACCCTGTCCCTAGAAGAGGAATAAACCATGTACCAGAAAGTCTGAGGTGACAGATACGCCTGTTATACCGTCCTGGGGCAGAGGACGATGAAGAGGCCAAGGTTACAATATTTGCTAGTTGCTGAGTGCAGT
This sequence comes from Cabassous unicinctus, assembly GCA_029593785.1. Taxonomy (NCBI): domain Eukaryota; kingdom Metazoa; phylum Chordata; class Mammalia; order Cingulata; family Chlamyphoridae; genus Cabassous; species Cabassous unicinctus. The sequence goes on from JAQZBX010090531.1 coordinate 8,415, forward strand.
AGTATTGACTGTTGATGGTCAGCCTGGGCTTTACATGTGGGAGGTCTGGAAGTTTCTGGGTCCTCCTGAGATTCTCTGTAGGTAAAAACTAGAACAAATTATTCATCTGGGGCCATGGAGGATGCCAACTTTCCTTTTTCCTCCTGCTCCCTTTTCTTCTCCAGGCTGTGAAGAACAGGACCAGTTTGGTAAGAGGGTGATGGGCATGACAGAGCCCCAGCTCTAGATACAGCAGCTCCCGTCTCTCCTTGGTCTCTAGAGTTCTGGGTTTTCCAAGAGAGTCAGAGTGATAGTCTGAATCTCCCACCACAGGTCCCACAGGCCTGGACCTTGAACTGTCAAGCATTGGAGTGACTGGAGTATGGGCATGGGAATTACCTCTGAAGGAACTCTCTTCTTCGGAAGCATTCTGAAATTAAATGTGCTCATCATCTGTGATGAGACTAACACCACTTGGCACGGATAGGGAACAGGGGATGCCAACAGCAGATAAGTAAGCCTGCAGGGGAGAACCTTCTCAGCGCTGACATTCTATGGGCTTAATCCTGCCATTGTTGTTAATATGCATAATTTAAATATCAGTGATGCATATCAATGATGAGGACTTATTTTGTCTTTTTCTAAATATATGGGTTACAAATATATATGTTCCACCGTTTACAAAGCAGGGTGGCTGCAACCCTGAAAAATATTCTCTGAGAACTTGTTTAAATTTTAAAAAAATTTATTATATATATATTTAATTAGAGAAGTTGAGAACTTACAAAACAATAGTGCATAATTGCAGAATTCCCATACAACACCCTTCCACCAACACCTTACATTATTTTGGGACATTTGTTACAGATTATGAAAGTACATCATCAAAGTATTACTACTAACTATGATCCATAGCTTACATTTGGTATATTTTTCCATATCCCCCCTATTATTAACACAGTATGTTCTTTGACATTGATGCAAGAATATTACAATATTGCTGTTAACTATAGTCCGTAAGTTACATTAAATTTTATTTTTCCCATGTATGTCCATATTCTTACCACCTTTTAATAATGATGTACATTTGTTCTAGTTCATAGAAGGACATTCTTGTATTTGTACTATTACCCACAATCCTCATCCACCTCCAGGTTCACTGTTTTTCAGTCCCTAGATTATTTTCTAGATTTCTTTCAGTTGATATTTACATCCCTAGACTGTCCTTTTTAGCCACAATTCCATTGATAAATCAGCTGTTAGTTATACTCACTATAATGTGTTACATCATCTCTATCCATTTCCATACTTTTATAGTCAAGCTAATTAAAAATTCTACATACATTAAGCATCAGTACCCCTTCTCAGTCCTCATTCTATCTCCTGGTAACCTATACTCTAGGTTTTAACTCCATATGTTTATTCTTTGTATGTAGTTCATGTTAGTGAGACCATACAGCATTCATCCTTCTGTTTCTGGCTTATTTCACTTGGTATAATGTCTTCAGGGTTCATCCATGTTATCATATGTGTCTCAATTTCATTTCTTCTTACAATAGCATAGTATTCCATCGTATGTACACACATTTTGTTTATCCCTTCATCGGCTGATGGACACTTGGGTTGTTTCCATCTTTTGACAATTGTGAATAACACGGCTATGAACATTGGTGTGCAAATGTCTGCTCACGTCACTGTTTTCGGTTCTTCTGGATATATTCCTAGTAGAGGGATTGCCAGATAACGCGGCAATTAACTTCCTGAAGAACGCCAAACTGTCTCCCACAGAGGCTGCGCCATTCTACGTTCCCACCAACGGTGAAGGAGTGTTCCTATTTCTCCACATCCTCTCCAGCATTTACTGTTTTCTGCTTTTTAAATAATGGCCATTCTATGAGGTGTGAGATGATATCTCATTGTAGTTTTGATTTGCATTCCTCTGAGACATTTATAGCTGAAAAAACGAGCTATCATCCCCAACCTCCACCACTACCACCAACGGTGGTGTCGTCTATATGCAGGAGTTTTGCAGAGTCTGGGCGGGGAACTTTTCTGGGACCTGCTCAGAGAAGTGAACTGTGTGACTCTGAGCAAATCACTTCCTATTCCTGCCTCAATGTCCCTTCCTGTAAATATGAGGTGGTTCCCACCATCTCACGGACGGTGCCTTGGGATGCATGATCCCTGGTTATTCCATCCCTCTCCATCTCTTCCAGGAGTGTGGGTTCCCTAGGCTACAGGAATTCTTGATGATAAGCAAATGAATCATCATATATTTGGGAAAAAAAAAAAAAAAAAAAGGAATCGGGAACCAGTTATTTTCCATTCCCTTGAAGTAAATTGTAAAGATCTTAAGGGCATGAAGGATGTTTTCATGTTTAAAATCCTTTTTCTCAGCAATGGGGGTACAATGCGAGGCACCTAACAGGCCCTCGGTACATGGGTGCTGAACTCTCCCTTTTCCTGTGGGCTGCAGCCTCCTCAATCTCCCTGCTCATATGTCAGCCACCCTGACACTCAGAAAATCCCCTGCATTTCTAATCTCTCCTGCTCTCTAGGTAATTTCACAGGAAATCCATGCTGCAAAGCCTCAAGGAGAACCACAAAGAATTATGAGTCTCTTTTTACCTTACCAGGCTTTCTCTCTGACAGGAGAAGGAGACACATTATTTAGGATTGGTGGGGGGTAAGGGGGGAGGGTTATGGAGAACCTGACCTTCCTCTGTGTGACTAAACCCCATGCTTTCCTCATCGCCCTCAAAGACAAACCTGGGAGCCTCTCCAAGCTGAGCCTCAACAGATGCTCAGATCCTAGGACAGATGTGACCTTTAGAGCTCTGTCGAACCCCTGCTCCGATGAGAGAGCTGAAGTCCAGAGACAGGACATGTTCCGCTCGGTGCCATGAAACTGGTCCACGCTGACCTGGGCTGTTGATCACCCCAGGCTCTGTCTGCTGCCTTGGGGCTGATACCAACTCTTTCCTGGAATGAAGGTCCGTGAGGATTGGAAGATTTGTGCAGGGTAGGACATCCACTGGGTTGCTTTGTAACAGTCGGAGTAGAAGCCCAGGTTATCGATAAATACTCAGAACACTTTATGAAGTCACCAAATGGGGACATGTGGTCTTACAGTGGGACCAGAATATGAAACCAGGCCTGTCCTGAGAAGCTGGGGTTGCGTGGCCACTAATCCTGGGTGGAAGCTCTAGGTAGGCAGAGATGTGGGGAGACAGCAAAGAGTCACAGATATCCTGCTCTTCCCACCCAGTCCCCATTGCTACCCAATGGGCATCTACTATAGGAAGACTAACGGGGGTGATACTCAAAAGGTACCTTGCACAGCTCCTGCTTCAAGATAAGGGTACTGCTATTCTTGTTTCCCCAAGCTACATCGTGACACTGGGCACTGCAGCTTTTGCCAGCTTGGTGTTATTTGAAGATCTAGATGTCCTCACCTTGTGATAAGTATAGACTTTCTTTCCCCACTGTTCTTCCCCAGTCTTTTCCTCTCAGCAAACGGCACTGCCATCTAACAGGGTGACCAAGCCAGGAACCTGGGTGGTTCAGCTACTTGGCCTTCCCTACCCACCTTATGCTGGAGTAGGTCAATTCAATCTCCAGTCCACTTCTCGTGGCTCCATTAAACATTTTTATTATGAATATTTTTCAAACATATATAAGAGTAGAGGAAAAATACAAAGAAACCAATGAACCCATTACTATCTGTATTAGTCAGCCAAAAGGGTGCTGATGCAAAGTACTAGAACTCTGTTGGCTTTTATAAAGGGTATTTATTTGGGGCAGAAGCTTACAGTTACAAGGCCCTAAAGAGTCCAACTCAAGGTACCATAAGAGGTACTTTCTCACCCAAAGTCGTTTGCCACGTGTTGAAGAAAAATGGTGAGCAATGTCTGTGAGGGTTCAGCCTTCCTTTTTCCTCTTCAGGCTCCGTGGTCCCAGCTCCTTCTCATCTCAGCTGTAGGCTGGCATAAAGCATGTCTCGCAGGGCTTCTCAGATGCTCTGTTCTCTTCAGCTGCAAACTATCAGGCTCATCTCTCTTCCCGGGGCCGCTGCCATGTCCACGGAGCTGTCTCTCTTCTTCTGTGTT
>JAQZBX010090532.1:0-12502 GCA_029593785.1 Cabassous unicinctus
AAAAAAAAAAAAAAAAAAAAGACATGGGAATGCCTTATAGTTTCACCTCAGACTTCCTTAGATTGCTAGGCAGTCTAAGCTTCTGAAGGAGAGTGCTCACAGAGGTCAATCTGCAAAGACTGAAAAAGATGTGGTTTCTTTGTGTCTTTTTTGCTATTAACTATAGTCCATAAATTGCATTAATTGTGTTTTAACCATGCATCACCATATTCTTACTACTTTGTACTAGTGACATACATTTATTCTAGCTCATAGAAGTACATTTGGTATCTGTACTGTTAACCACAATCCTCATCCACTTCCAGGTTCACTATGTTAATTAGTCCATAGATTATTCTCTAGCCTTCTTTCAATTTATGTTTACATCCCTAAACTACCAATTTCAGCCACAATCCCATTTAAAAACAAGCCATGTTATACTCACTAAAATGTGTCACCATCAAATCTATCCACGTGTTTAGTCATGCTAATAAAAAATTCTACATACATTAAGCCTCAGTACCCATTCTCAGTCCTCAGCCTAACTTCTAGTAACCTATAATCTAGGTTTTTTTATTTTTTATTTTTTTATTGTGGGTAAAAATCAAATTTTTCACAATACATTTCACAATATTTGTAAAATGATATATAAATGCATATGCATATATGTGCATTTGCTTACATAAATGTTATTTTATATATGTTATATATCTGGGTTTTTTTTTAAGGTGCTTAGATTACCTAAATATTACTCAGAAATTACAGGGATTCCCGTGTTCCCCACCTCCCACATCTCTGACAACATCCCACACCAACATCCTTCATCAGTGTGGGACAACACCCGCAATGGATATACACATCCTGGGGCCTTGCCACCGAGCATAGACCAGAGTTCACATCATAGACCAGACTCTCTCCCACGCAGTTCTGCAAGGTATATGCTCATGCAAAACGGCCTACATCAGTCGCCGCAACGCCATTCAGGACAACCCCCAAGTCCCGAAAAAGCCCCTGTATTTCAACTGCCCCTCCCCTCCCTGCCCTGAAAACGTCCAGTGGCCACCGGCTCCGCCTCACTATTACAATTGCTTCCATTGCTTGAATCACAATATGTCTACAACAGAACACCACCAAGTCCACTCTACTCCATAGCTCCTCTCCCAATCCTGAGGGGACTGGGATGGTGATGTCCACTCCACCTCCAAGTGAGAGAGGGCTTATATCCCATGGCTTCAGTGGATGGGATTATCCTGCCTGCAGCTGCAGGCCCTCTCCATTCACTGGGATGGCCATTGCCCATAGTCGTCTCCTCGCCAGGTGACTTGAATGAGTCCATTGAGCTGTAGGGTAGGAGTTGCAGCTCCACCGAGATTCCAGGCACAGCTTGCACATAGGTAGGCCAGAGGCTCCAGTCTCTGGAAGTATACCTAAAAACTCCAGCATCACATATAGGTTTGAATAGAAGGGACTGATGGATCATGTGCAGGGAGGACTTATTTGAGTCCAACTCTGTCACTCTCAGGAGCACAGATTCCAAAGTAAAGCCCACTAATTAGGCATCAATCTCTGGGGCTTTCCCCACTTATAAGGACCTGTGGACCTCCAGATCCCTCAGGAGTCCCTCTGTGTGGGGTGATATCCACTTTGGTGTTCTATGAAATCCTACTGAGGTGTGCATAAGCATTACCTCAGGGATGACCTCCTGACTCCCTTTGAAGTCTCTTAGCCACCTGAACTCATTTCTCTTTACCTTTTCCCCCTTTTATTCAAGGTCTTTTGCCAATCGTGTTGCCAGTTGGCACTTGGTATTAATCCCACACTGCCACGGAGGCTCATCCCCGGGAGTCATGTCCCACATTGGGGGGAAGGTAATGCATTCATATGCTGAGTTTGGCTTAGAGAGAGGCCACATTTCAGCAACAAGGAGGCTCTCAGGTGGCAACACTTAGGCACCCCATAAAGGTAGGCTAAGTTTCAATTACAAGAGCAAATATTCATAAGGCTAGTCCTCAATAACAAGAACCCATCAGTGGGGCATCCTCTTTTGCCAGACACTGCCTCTGCACTCAGAGGACTGTTGCTACTCCCTTGGGGAATGTGGCAGAGCTCTTCAGGCTGGGAATTCAGATTCCCTCATTTGTTGAGTAATTGTCTACCCACCATGACCATGCCCCATCCCTTGACCATTTGAACAATTTTATATATCTTCCATGTATATTCAGATGAACTTACTCCCATGAATCCCCCATCCAGACACCCCCCACCAATGATCCTCTTCAGCCCCCATTGTAACCCTTCTGTGATCTAAACCTTCCTTGAACATGAAGTCCATATAATAATGAAATACAATTAATAGGAAAAAGAAATAATAATGATAAGCTTAAATGCAAGAGATAAGTACAAGGAAACTCAGAAGAAGAAAAAAGAAACTAAACTAAAAATAAAATATAATTAGTGGATTGGGACATTCAAAAAAATGGAAACAAAAATCCTTTTTTTAAAAAAATTATTCTTTTTTCCTTTTATCATGGTATTATCGGATATCCAGTGTACCGTGACACCTTCCCCCTCTCATTCCCCAGTGTCCCCAAATTTGATTTAATTTTCAAAGAAGTTTTAGGTCACAGCAAAGTCACAAACAGAATACTAGAGACTCCCATATACCCAACCTCTCTCCCCCTTCCCCACCCCATATTAAAACCTTTTTTTTTTTAATGGATGTTCGTATTGTTATAACTGTTATACAGATAGTAAAATAGAGCAACTAAACATTGTCAATGGTTTACAGTATAGTTTACAACTTAGACTGTACAGTTTAATAAATTTTGATGATATTTACCATGTCCTGTGTTCATTACTGTAAGGTAATGAAGAATATTTCCCATGACCACTAAATACCCCATTTGATCATTTCTGTTCCTTCCTCCCCACACCCTGGGGCATATGACACTCCCCTGTATTGGCTCATGGGATGACAAGATTCATAGTTACATGCCCTGGGTATTCTAACCTGCCCTTCCTAATCTACCCACCTGTTAACCCTGCACCACCAAACCCAGTAAAATCTCTACCCACCTGTCCTATCTTTCAATATGTAACTATACTCTATCAATTTACCATAGATTATGTTCATATGGGTGATGGCTCGCAACCTACCCTTCTCTGTCTCTCCCTTGTTAACCTATCTTTCAGTCAGTGGTTCTCAGAAACTGTTAACTTTCCTCAATTCAAATCAATGAGTTCATAAACTCTTGATCCTTCAATGCCTGGCTTGCTTCACTCAACATAAGGTCTTCAAGATTCATCTATGTTATTCCATGTGTTAGCACTTTATTCCTTCTAACAGCTGAGTAATATTCCATTTTATGTATGTACCACATTTTGCTTATCGATTCATCTGTTGATGGGTACCGGGGCTGATTCCAACTTTTGGCAATTGTGAACAATGCCGCTATGAACATTGGTGTGCATATATCTGTTCGTGTCTTTGCTTTCAATTCTTCTGGGTATATACCCAGTAGTGGAATTGCTGGATCATATGGAAGATCTATTGTTAGTTTTCTGAGGAATCACCAAACTGTCTTCCACAGTGGCTGGACCATTCCACAATCCACCAGCAGTGGATGAGGGTTCCTATTCCTCTACATCCTCTCCAACACATATATTCTGCTAATTTTTTAATAGCTGCCATTCTGATGGGTGTAAGATGGTATCTCACTGTGGTTTTGATTTGTATTTCCCTAATAGCTAGTGATGTTGAGCATTTTTTCATGTGCTTTTTAGCCTTTTTTTTTTTAAGATTTATTTATTTATTTATTTATCCCCCCCTTGCTGCTTGTGTTTGCTGTGTCCATTTCCTGTGTGTTTATTCCGCGTCTGCTTATCTCCCCCTTACTGTGAGGTCTTGCTGCATCAGCCCACCGTGCCACGCGAGCCAGCCTGCCCTCACAAGGAGGCCCCGGTAAGCGAACCCGGGGCCTCCCATATGGTAAAAGGGAGCTCTTTCGATTGAGCCACACTCGCTTCCCCTTTTTAGCCATTTGTATTTCTTCCTTGGAGAAATGTCTTTTCAGGTCACTTGCCCATCATTTAAACGGGTTGTTTGTCTTTTTATTTTCGAGTTATAGGATTTCTTTATATATGCAGGATATTAGGCTCCTATGAGATATATGGTTGCCAAATATTTTCTCCCATTGGGTAGGCTGCCTTTTTATTTTCTTAATAACATCCTTTGAGGTGCAGAAGATTTTAATTTTGAGGAGATCCCATTTATCTATTTTTTCTCTTGCTGCTCGTGCTTTGGCTGTGAAGTTCATGAAACCATTTCCTATTACGAGGTCCTGTAGATGTTTCCTTCCCTACATTATCTTCCAAGGTCTTTATGGTTTTGGCTCTTATATTTAGATCTTTGATCCATGTGGAGTTGATTTTTGTATAAGGTGTGAGGCGGTATTCTTCTCTCATTCTTTTGGATATGGATATCCAGTTCTCTAAGCACCACTTGTTAAAGAGGCCATTCTCTCCCAACTGAGTAGGCTTCATGGCCTTGTCGAATATCAGATGATGGTATATGTGAGGATCTATATCAGAACTCTAAATTGGGTTCCCTTGGTCAGTAGGTCAATCCTTGTGCCAATACCATGCGGTTTTGATCACTGTAGCTTTGTAGTATGTTTTAAAGTCAGGAATGTGATACCTCCAACTTCATTTTTCTTTTTAAATATGTCTTTGGCAATTCAGGGCCTCTTACCTCTCCAAATATATTTTGTGGTTAGGTTTTCCACTTCCTTAAAAAGTACAGTGTTGATTTTTATTGGGATTGCATTAAATCTGTAGATTAGTTTGGGTAGGATAGACATCTTGATGATGTTTAATCTTCCTATCCATGAACAGGGAATATTTTTCCATTTATTCAAGTCTTCTTTGTTTTCCTTTAACAGTGTTGTGTAGATTTCTGTATATAAGTTCTTTACATCTTTAGTTAAATTTATTCATAGGTATTTGATTCTTTTAGTTACTGTTGTAAATGGTATTTTTTTCTTGATTTCCTCCTCAGATTGCTCATTATTGGTGTACAGAATGCTACTGATTTTTGAGCATTGTTCTTGTAGTCTGCAACATTATTGCACTCACTTATAAGTTCTAGAAGCTTTGTTGAAGATTTCTCAGGGCTTTCTATGTTTCAGATCATGTCTGCAAATAATGAAATTTTTACTTCTTCCTTTCCAGTATGGATGCCTTTTATGTCCTTTTCTTGCCTCAGTGTTTTGGCAAGTACTTCTAAGACAATGTTAAGCAGGAGTGGTGATAGAGGGCATCCTTGTCTTGTTCCTGATCTCAGAGCGAAGGCTTTTAGGATTTCACCATTGAAAATGATGTTGGCTTTGGTTTTTCATATATACCCTTTATCATATTCAGAAAGTTTCCTTCTATTACTATCTTTTGTAGTATTTTTATCAGGAAAGAGTGCTGTATTTTGTCAAATGTTTTTCTGCAGCTATAGAGATGATCATGTGATTTTTTTCTTTCAATCTGTTTATGTGGTATATTACATTGATTGCTTTTCTTATATTGAACCATCCTTGTATACCCGGGATGAAACCCAGTTGGTCATGGTGTATAATCCTTTTGATATGTTGTTGAATGCGATTAGCAAGCATTTTGTTGAGGATTTTAGCATCTAGGTTCATTAGAGAAATTGGTCTGTAATTTTCCTTTCTTGTGGTATCTTTGTTTGGCTTTCGTATTAGGGTAATATTAGCATCATAGAATGAGTTATGCAATATTCCTTCTGCTTCTATTTTTTGGAAGTGCTTAAGCAGAATTGGTGTTAGCTCTTTCTGGAATGTTGGTAGAATTCAGCTGTGAAGCCATCTGGTCCTGTGCTCTTCTTAGTTGGGAGGTTTTTGATGACTGAGTCTATTTCTTTACTTGTAATTGGACTGTTGAGTTCATCAATTTCTTCTTTCATCATTGTAGGCTGTTTATGAGTTTCTAGAAACTTGTCCATTTCCTCTAAATTTTCATTCTTGTTGGCATATAATTTTTCAAAGTATCCTCTTATGATACTCTTTATTTCTCTGGGGTCAGTAGTGATATATCCTTGCTCATTCCTTATTTTGTGTATTTGCATCTGTTCTCTCTTTGTCTTTGTAGGTCTTTCTAAGGGTTTGTCAATTTTATTGATCTTCTCGAAGATCCAGCTTTTGGTTTTGTTTATTGTTTCTAGTGCTTTCTTATTCTCTATTTCATTTAGTTCTACTCGAATCTTTGTTATTTCCTTCTTTCTACTTCCTTTTGGTTTAGTTTGTTGTTGTTTTTCCAATTCCTCCAGGTGTGCAGTTAGGTCTTCAATTTTCGCTCTTTCATCTTTTTAAATATATGAATTTATGGCTATGAACTTCCCTTTCAGGACTGCTTTTGCTGCATCCCATAGGTTTTGATATGTTGTGTTGTCATTTTCATTTGTTTCAAGGTAGTTGCTGATTTCTTTTGAGATTTCCTCCTTGACCCACTGTTTGTCTAAGAGTGTGTTGTTTAACTTCCATATCCTTGTGCCTAACCTGTTTCTCTGGCCCTTAGTGATTTCCAATTTCATCCCGTTGTGGTCAGAGAAATTACTTTGTATAATCTCAATCTTTCTGTATTCATTGAGAGTTGTTCTGTGGCCTAGCATGTGGTCTATCTTGGAGTATGATCCATGTGCACTCGAGAAGAATGTAAATCCTGCTGTATTTGGGTGTAGTGTTCTGTATATGTCTATTAAGTCCAGGTCCTCTAATGTATTGTTGAGAGCCTTTGTTTCTTTATTGATTCTCTGTCTAGATGTTCTGTCTAATGATTATAATGGTGTGTTAAAGTCCCCTGCTATAATTGTGAAGGCATTTATTTCTCCGCTTAGTTTTTCCAGGGTTTGCTTTATGTATTTTGAGGTACCCTGATTAGATGCATAAATGTTTATGATTGTTCTCTCTTCTTGAGAGATTACCCCTTTTACCAATATATAGTGTCCATCTTTGTCTCTTATGATAGTTTTGCATTTAAAGTCTATTTTGTCTGATATTAGAATAGCTACTCCTGCCCTTTTTTGGCTATTGTTAGCTTGTAAAATGGTTTTCCAGCCATTCACTTTAAGTCTCCTTGAATCCCTTGGTCGAAGGTGGGTTTCTTGTAGACAGCATATAGATGGATCATATTTCCTTATCCATTCTGCCAATCTGTGTCTCTTGATACGTGAATTTACTCCATTAACATTCAGTGTTATTACTTGTAACAAATTTCTTATTTCATCCATTTTTCTTTGGGTTAATGTATGTCATATGTTGTTTTATTTTTGTTTTTTTGTCTTTTTAGTTGCTTTTAAACTCTACTCCAACTCTCTCTCCCTTGATTTTTCCTTTCAACTTGTAGAACTTCCTTTAGTATTTCTGGAAGTGCAGGTTTCTTACTGACATACTCTCTTAATTTCTGTTTATCTGTGAATATTTTAAACTCTCCATCATTTTTGAATGCCAGTTTTCCTTGGTAGAGAATTCGTGGCTGGAAGTTTTTTTTCTTTTAGTATTTTGACTATGTCATACCACTGTCTTCTTGGCTCCATGGTTTCAGCTGACAAATCACCACTTAATCTTATTGTGCTTCCCTTGTATGTGATGGTTCTCTTTTCTCTTGCTGCCTTGAGTATTTTCTCTTTGTCTTGAGCATTGGACATTTTGACAAGTGTATGTCTTGGAGTTGGCCTTTTGGGATTTATACTGTTTGCGGTGTGCTTTGCTTCCTGGATCTGCACATCCATCTCTCTCAATAGGGTTGGGAAGTTTTCAGCCATTATTTCCTTCAACACTTCTTCTGTTCCCTTTCCTTTCTCTTCTACTTCTGGGATGCCCATAAAGCATATGTTTGAGCGTTTTGTGTTGTCGGTTAATTCCCTGAGTCCCTGCTGGATTTTTTCTATCTTTTTGTCTATTTGTTCTACTATCTGTTTGATTTCAGATGTATTGTCTTCCACATCACTAATTCTTTCTTCTGCCTGTTCAAATCTGCTGCTATGTGAATCCAGTGTCTTTTTGATTTCTTGGATTGGTCACCATCACATCCAGCATCTTTATGATTTCTTGGATTGGTCACCATCACATCCATTATCTTTTTGGGAATGTTTACAATTTCTTCAGCATGTTCTCCCAGTGTCTTCTTTATATTCTTAATCTCTTCCTTCACTTCTTTAAGGTGGTCCATGATATTTGTTTGGAAAGCTTTGATTAGTTGTTCAATGTTCTGCATCACTTCCTGGTTTTTAGTTTGTTCATTGGATGGGTTCATGTTTTCCTGTTTCTCAGTGTGGTTTGTAGTTTTTTGTTGCCCTCTAGTCATCATTTTATCTTGATGGATTTATTCAGCTGATTAGCTTCTCTCTCTGCTCTAGAGTTGTATTTAGCTGGTTGTTCTGCATGTGTGTTAAGTTTTCTCTTTGATATTTTTTCTTCTTATTTTATTTCCTTACTTCTTTCTATGTTCCCTTGAAGGCAAAAGATTAGGGCCAGAGGAATCGAAAGATGTGAGAAAGGAAGAAGGATAATAGTAATATTGATAAAAGTTAGAAGAGAGGCCAAATAAGACTTATGAAATGAATATTTAACTCATGTAGGCAGTGTAGAGTAATAGGGAAAAAAGTGGTGTATCTACAATGGACTGGGAAACCAAAGAGAGGAATATATATATAGTGATTTAGAAGGCTAGAATTATGAGGAGGGAGACAAAGAGTGAAGAAAGGGCTGAAAAGAAAGAGTTAATATTAATTAAAAAAAGAAGAAAACAAAATAGAGGGACTAGAAATTGACACCCTTGAGTTGTGTGCATATGGAAAAATGTGGTATTTAATAACCACAACAGAAAGCAGAAGGTAGAAAGATGAAGGAAGGATAAGAGATAGTTTGGAATACAAAATCAATACATAGAGAGAATGGGAAATTACTGAAGAAGAAGCACAGCAAAGAAGAGACAAGCTAGCAGCACCTAATTTTTAAAAAATGAAAGAAAAAGGAAAGGGCGGAGGAAAGAGGAAAGACAAGCAAGAGACAACAAATAAACAGAGAAAAACCAAACAACCACACAGGCACGCAGTCAAACAAAGCTAAGGGGGATCAATATTCCACTGGGGTCCCCGTGGATCCTCTCAGCCTGCTTGTGTTTATCAATCAATTTCCCCTCAGGGTTCTATATGCAGGTCCTGAAGCAGCTTTTAGCTATTAAACTAAATTAAAAAGAATGTATTTTTCATTTATTAAAGTGACCATCTTATTATTATTATTATTATTTTTTTTGGCAAAATACAGGACCAAAAATAAGTCCTCCTCTAGACCACCCCCCTCATGGAGGGGACCCTAACTGGGCTCGTGGAAACTAATCAAGCACTTCCCAATTTCTGGATTCCCCAGGGAAGCTAAAGTTCTCATGTTTGTCAGTGCAGAATGCTAAAAATGGCCAACTCCACCCTTCTGGATCAGAGCCCCAGCGTCACTGGGCTGTTGGTAAATCAGGTTTACTCAGCAGATTCACCTCTCTCCTCAGTCTGGCACTGCTTCAAGCTGGCTTATCTTCTCCCCAAAGTTATGAGGGGGTCCAGGCAGCCAAATTGACAGCAAAAATATCCACTCTCTGCTTTCTGTCAGAACTTTCCCTATTTCAGGGAGTGCTCCCTCTCCCCAGCTCTGTGGGGCCCAGGACTTATCCCTGGGCAGCTAGTCAAATCAACTCTCTCAGCAGATTCACCCCTCCCCTCCACTGGGTGCTCATTCATTGCAGCTGTTTTGTTCATCTAAGCTGCAAGGGGCTTCAGGCAGCCAAATACTCAGAAAATAAAGCTCTCTTGCCAGAGGCCCCCCTCAGAGAACACCACCTCCCACCGGGCCCTGTCACCCAGTTACCAGGCAGTAGTCATGGTTCCAACCAGCTTTTTTTTTTCCCCTAAGGGTTGTGGTCAGCCGACTGTGTTAACCACCACAGGCAGGCTTAAAACTCACGAATCTACCGTTCAGTCCACACCGTCGATCTTCACAGATAGATGTCCCAAACTTCTCACTCCACACGCCCACAGCACAGACCCACAGGCAGGACCCCATCCACAATCCGCCGTGCTCTTGGCAGTCTCCACGGGTGCCCTCCTAAACCTAGGCCATCTTGCCCCTCCTCCTCTAGGTTTTAAATATATGTGTTTATTCTTTATATTTAGTTTATATGAGTGGACCCATATAATATTTGTCCTTTTGGGTCTGTCTTATATCACTCAGCATAATGTCCATATGTAGCATATGTGTCCCAATTCCATTTCTTCTTAGAGGAGCATAGTATTCCATTGTATGTATATACCACATTTTATCAATTTATCGGTTGATGGACATTTGGATTTCCATCTTTTGGCAGTTGTGAAAATGACACTATGAATATCATTGTGCAAATGTCTGTTCACATCCCTTTTTTCAGTTCTTCTGGATATATTCCTACTAGAAGGACTGCTGGATCCTAAGGCAGTTTTCTTTAGTTTCCTGAGGAACAGCCAAGCTGTCTTCCACAGATGTTGCACCATTCTACATTCCCACCAACAGTGAAGGAGTGTTCCTATTTCTCCACATCCTCTCCAGCAATTTTTTATAATGGCCATTCTAAGAGGTGTGAGATAATATATCAGAGTTTTGATTTGCATTTCCCTAACAGCTATGGATATCCAGTTCTCATAGCACCATTTGTTGAATAGACTGTTCTTCCCCAGCTGGTGGGCTTGACAGTCTCATCAAAAATCATTTGGCCATAGATGTGAGGGACTGTTTCTGAACCATCAATTTGGTTCCATTGGTCTTATGTCTATCTGCTAATACCATACTGTTTTTCTAACACAATTTTAATGAAATATCTCATTAATACATGAACATATATAAACAATAAATGTATAGTAAAATTTGTGAATTTACAAAACAGACATGCATATCATCATGCAAGGCTCCCATACATCTCACCAATACCAACACCCCTTGCATTTTTTGAAACATTTGTTACCAACTATGAATGAACATCATCAAAATATTATGACTAACCCAAACCCCTACCTTGCATTTGGAGTATTTTCCTCCAACCCACCCAATTACTAACACCCTATATTAGTATTACATATTTGTTATCATTCAGGATAAAACATTCTTATATTTCCTGTTAACCACATTCCATCATCCATCACTGGATTCCCTGTGTTATACAGTCCCATGCTTTGAAAAATACATTCAAATTTTACACTCAGTGGATCTCATTGTCATAACAGAGTTGAGAGGTCATCACCTCTGTTAATTTTAGAACATTTTCATTACTCACAAAAGGAAAAATCACACACCCCCTAATACCTCCCTATTGTTGTCCCTTAGTATTGAAAAAACATCTTCTTGCCATTGCTGCACAATATTACAGTATTACTGTTAACTATATCCATGTTACATTAACTGTAATTTTCACATGTATCACCATATTCTTAGCATTTTGTAAAAGAAAAGTATTCTTATATTTATACTACTAAATACAATCTTCATCCACCACTGAAATCACTGTGATACACACCCTAGATTATTCTCTAGTTTCCTTTCAATTGACAGTTACCTCCACATACTACCCCTTTCAGCCACAGTCACATTTATAAATCAGCAGTGTTAGTTATACTCATTATAATGTGTTACTCTCAACTCTATTCACCTCCAAACTTTTACAATTAATGTTAATACTGCTACATTCACTATACATCATCTCCCAATTTCAATCTACTTTCTATTTCCTAGTAATATACACTCTAGAGTCTCTCTGTAAGTTTACTAACTGTATTTAGCTCATATTAGTGAGACCATATATTATTTGTCCTTTTGTGTCTGGCCTAATTCACTCAGCATAATATCCTCTAGGTTCATCCATGTTGCCATATGCATCCTGATTTCATTTTTCTTACAGCTGAATAGCATTCCAGTTATCAGTGTGCAAATGACAATTTGCACCCTTGTTTCCAATTCTTCTCAGTAAATTGCTAGTAACTGAATTGCTGGATCATACTGCAGTTCTATATTCTGGTTCTTGAGGTACTGCCAAACTGGCTTCCACAGAGGCTGCCCCATTCTACATTCCCACCAACAGGGAGGAGTGTTCCTGTTTCTCTATATCCTTTCCAGAACTTGTAGTTTACTGATTTTCTAATAGTGGCCATTTTCTAAGGTGTGAAATGGTATCTCAACAATGAAATATCAACAATACAGATGAGGCTTTCATCTGTATTTCCTTAATGGCTAGTGATGTTGAACGTTTCTCATGTGATTTTTGGCCACTTGTATTTCCTGTTTGGATAAATGTCTATTCAAGGCTTTTGCTCATTTTTAAATTGTGCTGTTTGTCTTTTCTAATTGGGATGACAATTTCTTTATATAACAAGATATAAAAACCTTATTAAATATATGGTTTCCAAATGTTATCTCCCATAGAATAGGCTGCCTTTTTACTTTCT
>JAQZBX010090533.1:0-12499 GCA_029593785.1 Cabassous unicinctus
CCGCCGCCTCTCCCCCCGCACGCCAACCGGGCCACCAGCCCAGCGCCCCTGCCATCAGCAGAGGCTACCCGCCGCCGCCACTCCGGCAGCGGCCCCGCAACCAACAGTCTAGCCAGAGCAACTATTCAAGAAAAAGAAAACATATCCAAATTGGAAAGGCAGAAAAGCATTCACTATTTGGAGATGATATGATCCTATATAAATATGAAGTCCTGATATATACAACAAAGCTACTAGAGTTAAGTAAATCAATTCAGTAAGATGGTGTAAAAGATCAACATACAAAAATCAGTAGTGTTTGTTTTTATGTACTAGTAATAAAAAATATGAGGAGGAAACCAAGAAAAACATCCATTTACAATAACAAGTAAAGAATGAAATATCTAGGAATAAATTTCACCAAGTATATAAAGGACTTGTACATGATAAAATACAAAACATTGTTTAAAAAAAACAAATAATATCTAAATAAATGGAACGATATTCCATGTTAATGGATTGGAAGACTACCAAGTAAATAAAAGAGAAATAGATAAATGGGACCTCATCAAAATTAAAAACTTTTGTGGATGTGGATAAAAGGACTTTACTATGCAAGTGAAAAGACAACTACTCAGGGGGACAAAAAATTTCAAAACCATATATCTCATAAAGGTTTAACATTCAGAATATATAAGGGAATCCTATAACTCAACAATAAAAAGTCATAGAACTCAAATAAAAATGGGGATATAAATAATATTTTCCTGTCACTGCTATAAAATTACTGTTAAATATCATCCATAAGTTACATTACTTGTAATTCTACCATGTATCACCATATTCTTAGCACTTTTTCAATTCTAAAGGACAATAGGACAGTACAAGGAGGTATGGGAGATTTTCTTTTGGAGTAATGAAAATGTTCTAAAATTGGTTGAGGTTATGACAGCACAACTCTGATCAAAATGAGAGCGTGTACATTTCAAATGGATTGTACAAAGCATGGAACTGTATAACACATCAGATCCAGTGGTAGAAAATGGACTGTGGTAAACAGGACAAATATGAGAATATTCTCTCATGAACAATAGCAAATATATAATACTAATACAGGATGTTTATATTCAGGTGTGTTGGGGGGAAATACACCAAATGTAATATATGAGCTATAGTTAGTAATAATATTTTGACCATACTCTTTCATACTTTGTAAGAAATTTTTCACAAAAATGTAAGGTGCTAGAGTGGGGTGTTGTTGCAGCACCCTGTATGAAGATATGCATGTTTGTTTTGTAAATTCACAACTTATACTATACACTTTTTGCTTATGTATGTTCATGTATGAATGATATACTTCAATATAATTTTATTTAAAAAATGGGCAAAGACTTGAATAGATATTTCACCATAGACTATATAAAAATGTCTACAAAGCACATAAACAGATGTTCAACATCACTAGCGATTAGGGAAATGCAAATCAAAACCACAATGAGATACCATTTCACTCCCACTAGAACGGCTGTTATTAAAAAATGGAAAATAGCAAGTGTTGGGAGAGGATGCAGAGAAACAGGAACACTGATACATTGCTGGTGGCAATATAAACTTGTGCAGCACCCTCTGTGGAAGACCGTTTGGCAGTTCTTCAGAAATCTAACTATAAAACTGTCATATGACCCAGCAATCCCTCTTCTAAGTATATACACAAAAGAATTGAAAGCAGGGGCTCGAACAGATATTTGAACATAGATGTTCATATCAGTATTATCCATAATTGCTTAAAGTTGAAAGCAACACATGTCCATCAACCAATGAATGGATAAACAAAATAGAGTACATACATACAATGGAATATTCTTCAACCATAAGAATAAATGAAGCCCTGATACTTCTGACAACATGGATAAACCTTGAAGACATTATTCTGAGTGAAATAGGCCAGAAGGACAAATATTGTATGATCTCACTGATATTAAATAATTAGTATAAGCAAACTCCTAGAGTTGGAATCTAGGATACAGTCTAGCAGGGGCTGTTTTGGGGGTAGAGAATGGGGAGTTAATGCTTAATTTGAATAGAATTTTTACTTGGGTTGATTGTAAAGCTGGGCAAATAGATGGTAGTGATGGCAGCACAATACTGTGAATGAAATTAATGTTACTGAATTATACATGTGAATATGGTTAAATGGGGTAGTATATATGTTACTAGAATAAAAATTAATAGATAAAACATAGGATTGTATAACACAGTGAACCTTATTGTAAATGAAGGACTATACTTAATAGTGTAAGTTTAAAAGTTCTTTTATGAAATATAGCAAATGAACGACTAATGTTTTTTTGTTTGGTTTAGAGTTTATTTTTCAAATGTCTGTAATAACTGCTTTTTCCTTGTTGGGGAACTCCACATCTATTATCAGGGGATAAAGCCTTAAAGAGTAAAAGGATTTTGTCCAAAAACGCACTTACATAATTGCACAAAAGTCTTAAAGAGCATTCAGAATTGCTAGCATAGGCTTCAGTTTTCTAAGGTCATTGTAAAGCACAACAAAGAAGACCTTGATTATAGGGGTGACTCCTGATATAAACAACTCTGCTGCACCCAAAGTTCTTAGTTATACACAGGCAGAGAACAGATGAGCAGCCAGGAGAACTCAGGTGTTCTGTGACAATGAAATTCTGCTCTGATGTTAGGGCTTAATTATGTGTTCACGTTTAAATTATCCTAGGAACATTAAGCACTGAAGCTGATGTGTATTTGCATACCTACATACTCCATTCTGCTTAAGTTTCAGGCTACAGATTATACTTTAGGAAACTAAAACTAAAAGAATTATCCACCCCATCAAAGTTGTTAATAACAAGGTGGTATATGGGAAAATATACCTAATATAAATTACAGACTCTAATTAATAGTACAATTTTAATGTTATTATATTGATTTTAATAAAGACATCATACTATTGCAAAATGTCAGCCATAGGGGTTTATACAGCAAGACTATATTTTACATATTTCTATAAACCTACAAATTCTTTAATTAAATAAAATAAAAAGAATTATATTCAGAAAATTTAACTAACAGAAATGAAGTTAAAATAAAAAATTCTGCAGATATACAAAAGCTGAAAGCATTCTTCACCACGAGACCCACACTACAAAAACATGTTAAAGGAGTCCTTTATGGAGAAGCATGATGATATGGGTTTAAAATATTAATATGCACATATGACTGAATGTCACCACAAATGAGAAATAGATGGATAATTATGCCACATTGTTTTTCTATCATTAAAACTCTGCAAAAGATAATCGACTGCACAGAAATAATAACTATGTGTTCTGGGTTTTATAACATAATTATTAGTGAAATAGATAACAAATATATTACTGTCCATAATATAGTATTAGATAATTCTTATACCATACCTGAAGTTGTATATATCAAATGAAATAAATTATGATGTGCTATAGCTGTACACTTATAGTAAAGTGAAAACCAACATTTGATAACAAAGAATTATAGCTAGCAAAATAGCAGGGTAGATACACTTAATAAATGAGGGCCTAGTAGACAACGAGGGAACAAGGAACAAATGAGACCAAACAAGTACCAATATGATACAAAACAATGTAAATATACAAATAATTACAATTAAATAACCAAATGCCACAATTAAAAGGCAGAGATTGTCTCATAAGATTAAAAGCAGACCCAAATTTAGAATACCTTCAAAAATGCACTTTAGACATAAAGACAAATATAAATTTAAAATATAAAAGATCAATAAAAATGTGCATGCTAACTCTAATATAAAGTAAACTTCAGAACAAAGACTCTTCAGGGATAAAGAAGGTCATGCCATAGCTATTATTAATGAGTCAGTCAAACAAGATAACCAAAAAATCCTAATCTCTTATGGAGCAAATGGCACATCTTTTAAGTATTTGAAGCAAACTGATAGAGTTGCAAGGGGAAATAGACATCTGAAAATTTATAGTAAGATATTTTGATCCCTCCCTTTCTTTAGAATTTCTGAAGTCAATGATAATATTCTATATGCATTCAGTCTTTAGGATATTTCACAAAAATGCATAGTTTATACTTCTGTGGCATAGTACTCTACAAGTATCAACCACGTCAACTTGGTAAATTTTACTGTTCAAATTGGATAAGTATTCTTAATTTTTATCTTATTATTTTATTAGTTTTTATGAGCCACCTATTAAATTACTTGAATATGGTACTCTTTTTGTATTTCTAAATTTTGTTTTCTTAATTTTTGCTTTTTCTATTGTCATAATATGTCTTATGTGTTTAAAATTGTCATGCCATCTTATTCAATGAATCTTTCAAAATGATATTTTCAATTGTAAAGGTAAGGAGGGAATTGACCTCCAAGTTAGACGGTGAAAAATCTGGGTATAAATTGTTTGGGAACAAATTGTTTTTACAGAAAACATATAAGAACTTTTATTAAAATTTATTTTTCTGCTATTATTTTAAATCATACTAATATTTATACATCATTGGCTACATTCTCATATATGCAGCGTATAGTATCATTTTACTTCAAATGCTCTGCAATAAAATAATTGCACACAACAATGTTTGCATCAATATATGATCATAGCAACACAACTTGATAATAACAAACTTAGAATTACGAATAGTGATAGTGCTGCCTTTAATTAGTGTAACAGTGTTCCCAATTCACAGATCAAGAATCCAAATACAGCAATTTGAAATATTGTGCAATTTTGGACAAATTTATTCAATATGGCTAATTATTTTTTCACCCACTAGAGATTACTATGCACAGCAGCCATTATTCTAGGGATTATGTGTCCTCATATAAGAAAAGCTTATAAGAAACTCTACCGAAACCCGTATTTCCATCATATTATTTTCTTAATATAGTACAACAAGAAACAGAAGCTTTCTAATAAAAATGGAAATAAATTTATCCTATTTTTGTATTCTTGTCATAAGGACTTGAATACCTACTAACAAATAAGCTTAATACAAAATTTTCTTAAGATACCACTGAAAAACTGTTTGTAAATAATGTTTTTTGGATTGTTCAAAATATGTTTATTGAAAATATATTCTTCCATATTATGAAAAACAAAATGAAATATCATTGCTCTGTCTTACCAAACATACTGTCATCACATGCTTCAATTTTCTTAAGATAAAATTATTGTTTACATTTTAGGGCTATTTTCAGTTTATTAATAATTAAATTCTTATCTGTTTTATAATTGCACAAATAGAGTAGGGCAATGTTAATATAAAGGCTTTCTTTTCTAGGATTCTCAAGATTTCAAAGAGATAATTGGAAAGAAACTTATTTAGTATATTGGTTTTAGCAAAGAGCCTTAAACAGTGATGTTTCGGACATAAGCATACATGCAATTTTTGGAAAGGAAACCTCAAGATGAAATATGTTTATGCTGATTCTATGCTGTCACATAATAGAAATATCCCTTAGCACCTATGTTAGGGCCCACAAAATTCACTATGGCAGTAAAGTTAATTTTGAAGCAATTTGCAAATCACCTCATCAACATGGGAATGTCTTAAAATAATTATCCTATCACATTCTGAATAAAGCTTTTTTCTCATCATCCTCCTTATAGCCTCTTTTGTTTGTTTCTAAGACTATAGATAATAGGATTCAATAAAGGAGGGACTATATTATAGAACACAGAGAGGATCATGTCCTGAATTGTGGGTGAGCTGGAGGTTGGCTTCATATATGCAGCAACGCCTGAACTAAGAAAGACTGTCACAACAACGATATGAGGGACACAGGTGGAAAATGCCTTTCCTCATTCTCTGTTTGGAAACTTGAGCACCGTAGAAAATATGCGAATATAAGACATGGTGATGAATGCAAAGCAGCCACCATCAATGACCACTGAAGAGATAAAAATTAAAATTTCATTACTTAATGTGTCAGAGCAGGAGAGCTTCAGCAGAGAGGGGATTTCACAGAAGAACTGATGGACCACGTTGGACTGACAGAAGGACAAGGAGAATGCATTGCCAGTGTGGAATCCTGCATAGACCACACCACTGAGTAGGGTGACAAGTGTCGCCTGGACACAGAACCCAGGGTTCATGATCACCAGGTAGTGGAGGGGCTGGCAGATGGCCACATAGCGGTCACGGGCCATGATGGTGAGTGACAGCAGCTCTATATAAGCAAAACAAAACACAAAGAAGATCTGAGCTGCACATCTTGCCATGGATATTACTCTGTTGTCAATCCAGAAAATGACACATCCCTTGGGTATTTTAACAGAAATGTAGCACATGTCCAAAATGGACAGATTCCTAAGAAAGAAGAACATGGGGGTGTGAAGTTTCTTGTCAAGGGTGGTTACTGCGACAATGAGAAGGTTGCCAATCAGGGTTGCCAAGTACATCAGAAGGAATAGCATCGCATGCAAGACTCTGTACTCCCACACATCAGAAAATCTTATAAGCAGAAATTCTGTCACCATAGTGGAGTTGGGCATCTTTTAAGCATGTGCTGTGGACAGAGAGAAAGACAGATAATCCCTAAAGAACATGGTGAGTCAGGATGAGGGGGAAAAAATTAATCTAAGTGTATTTATCAGCTGACATTTATCCAATATTTTTCCTCTGTAGATCATACTGGATAGTAGGAAGTAACAGCATTGCCTTAAGCTCCTTTAGTTATGTTGCTTCTGGTTTCTTTGTCCCAGGATAGTGGTAGAAAGAAAATAAAACTTACGGACAAAGATAGTAGGTAATAGGTAGGTAACTAGGGGCAGGGTGTGGATGGAAGGAAGAGCTATTGCTTAATGAGTGCAGATTTTCTATTTTAGGAGATGAAAAAACAGGGGTAATGGATGTTGGTGTTGGTAGCATAATATTTTGAGTGTAACTAGCAACAGTGAATTGTACACTTCAAACTGGTTAATCCATAGAATTTTGTGTTGTATAAATGCTACTACAAAAATAAAAATTAAAAAAAAACAGACGACTTGAGAGAATGTAATCATGTTTGTTTAATTTTCATCACATATTAGCATACACAAGCAGTACAATAGGTATCCTGGAGAATTAATTGAGTTAATATAGGTAATGCCTATATAAACTGACAAATTAGTAGTATACTATATGTGTTAACACAATGCTATTAAGTGATGACCAAAAAGAGTCTCGATGAACATGAGGCTAATATTGTATCAGAGCCTTTCTAAACTTTACATGTGTTTGGAATCCATTACTTGCCCAAGAAGTAGAATTTTTTTTCTCCATTTCTTCCACTATAGTATATCTTTTGATACTAATTTCATTTGGAAATTCTCCTTAGGAATTGTTATCTCTCACGATCGTATTGTTATTGGCTACATTTGTCTCTGTCTTGCTAGTATTAAATATATTCTTTTAAAATTGACGTTAGATTCTTCAATCTTTCTTTCTTCCTTTCTCTCTTTCTTTCAATATTTATTAGACCCTTGTGGCCTGTTTTTGTTCCTTTCCTAGCTGAGATAGCATACTCAACCAGATGAATAATATGAACACCGCCTTTTATATTTTTAAAATTCCCTATGTAATTTATTTGCTATTATTCACATATTACATAATGTAATTTTCATTAAGACCCTGAAATTAGGAAGTAATTTATACAGTTTAAAAGAGCAAAAACTTGGTCAGTTAAACCTCAAGAAATTTTACTAAATCAAGGAAATATAAGGGGAGCACAGACATTCAAAGTTTTTTGGCTGTGCAGCTATCCCTTGAGACATGGCATATTTCCTTCACCAGAACTCTTGAGCCTAATGAGATTCACTGTTTCCCACCACACCAATCCCAGGCCTTCAAGCAAACTGACCATTTATCTGTCTCAGCCTGTCAGGTACTTTGGGAACCATGAGAGCAGGTTTTTTGGATTTTTAAGTAACAGAGATCCAGAGCTGAAACAACACTCCAAAGATTTCCTACACAATGACTACTACAAAAGAACTGTTCAAACCAATTTGCCTCTAACTCCATGTTTCTGTGTTTCTTATATTTTCCTGAGAGTATGTGACTGTTTCAACTCAGGAAAATTTATTTTAAGCTGTTTATATATCATCTAGTACAATAAAATATCTGTTTTCCCCAGGCTACTCAAAAATAATAAGTTTTATATCTATTTAAAATTCTTAAGATATCTTATCCTAATAACTTAAGTATTTCAATATAAATAATTATTATGTATTTCTCTCAATTTTCTCACTTATCAGCTGCTTTACTTTGAATGGAACCATCCATTTCTATGACTGTAGTCTTTATTCTCTCTCCTTTTGCACAGATGCCAATATTTCCTATTAAATGCTATTTTCTTTTTCATTCCTTTCTAAATGTTCTTGAACTTACATAAATGCGTAGTTGCTCCTGACAGCATCTATGCCTCTCATTCCAATAACATTGGCATCAGAACACCAGTTAGCTGTTACTTCAATCTTCAGCTTCCTGTACTTCCTCAGCTCTGTAATAAGTTATAAGGACTTCACCCCTGGTGCCACATCTCTGTTCTCCCTTGATTTACCTTTATAGGTGTTTAGTCACTCATTTCATTAAATTACATGGGGATGGGAACCAAAGTTTCCTTTCTCAATAGTGAGGTCCAAATTACATATTTTATGACCTTCCAAAATTCTTAGTTTGGAATTCTCTTCTTCAACATCCTCCTCTGCCCCGTTTCTAGTTTATCTGCTTAATTATACTGTTCTCATCCAATTTTCCACCACTGTATCCCAGTATTTTCCACTTCTTTGAAAACTTCACTCTTGTTTCCCCCTTATCCTTTACACAGACTGCAATTTGTTATCTGTAATAATTCTGGCAAATCTGTAAGATGCATCTCACATTATATTTTTAAAATAATCTATCCTTAATCATGTCATGATGCAATGTGTAACTTTCTGACTTCTTATAACATTTCATTCACAGTATTTTTTTTTCAAAAGATCTCATACTACTTAAAATTGATTGCACATTATTTAAGGATGCAAAACTATTCTTTCATTACCTCCTTTATTCACCAGAATATGCCAAGAATTTACATTGGGCAGGAACCATTCTAGGCCATGGGTTATCAATGGATAAAGCAAAATTATTGCAAAATATAATTTGAGAGGAAAAACAAATAATCCAAGAAAGGAACACTATATTGTATGATATTGTATGATCTCATTTTTATGAAATACTTAGAATGAGCATATTCATAGAGGTAGAAAGTAGATTATAGTTTGTGGAGTGATGGGGAGTTATTGCTTAAATGTACTGCATTTGAGGTGATAAAAAAAGTTTGGGTATTGGATTTTGGTGATGGTAGCACAATATTGTGAATGTAGTTAATATCATTGTACTGCACACATGAATGTGGGCAAATTGTGACATTTTGAGTTGTATATATGTTACTACAATAAAAAGTTTTAAAAAATAAAAAGAATAAAACAAAAATAAATAAACAAGAGAAAACAAAACAACTGAAAAATACTCACAATGAGATATCATCTCACACCCACTAGAAAGAGTACTATTTAAAAAGCAAAAAAGAAATAACAAGTGCCAGAGAGGATGTGGAAAAATAGGAACATTCATACACTGTTGGTGGGTATGTAAAATGTTGCAGCCACTGTGGAAATCAGTATGGTGATTCCTCAGAAAGTTAAATAAAGAATTATCATGACTGAGCAATTCTACTTCTAGATATATACCCAAAAGAATTGAAAGCAGGAACCCAGACATTTACACACTAATGTTATGGCTGCAATATTCTCAATTGCCAAATTTTGGACAAATAAATGTCCATGATAGATGAATGGATAAATAATATGTGGTAGATACTAACAGTGGAATATTATTCTTTGATAAAAAAGAATGAAGTTCTGTTGTGTGCTGCAACATGGATAAACCTTGAAGAAATCAGATTGAATGAAATAAACTAGACAATACTGTATGACCTCACTTATATGAAACAAGGCAAATAAACAAATTCATGAAATCAGAAAAAAGACTACAGGTTACCAGACCCAAATGGGGGGGGCAGAATGGGGAGTTACTGTTTAATTTGTATGGAGTTTCCATTTGGGGTGATGGCAAATTTTGACAATGGATGATGGGGATAGAGGTATGACTTAGCATACACAATTAACACCACTAAATTGTATATTCAAAAAGGGGGAAACTTTAGGTTGCATTTAGGTTACCACACACACCTATAGAACTGTACATCACAAACAGTGTACTAAATTAAATAGCATAAATATAATAATATTGTTCCATGAATTGTAACAAAGGAATCACACTAATGAAAAAATGTTAATAATCGATAAACTTTGCATGAGAGAGAGATACATGAGAACTCTGTACTTCCTACATGATGTTTCTGTAAACTTACAACTGCTCTATTTTAAAAGTAATAACTAAAAAAAATTGATTAAACTTGATTATTTCTTGGATCTCCATCAATTTATTACAGAATATATCAGTTAGGTCAATGAGCTATTGGACTAAGATCAACTTGGATATAATATAAGCCATCATAGATAACTGTAGAAAAAGTCTCCAAGAAATAGCTGCAATAACAACCACTGTATTACTTTAATATTATTAAAAGCCTCAAAATGAAGATCTCTGAAAATATTACAAAAATCCTTAAAACACATTCCTTTGGGAGTCACTACTGGAAAATGGGTGTACTTTTCTGTACCTATTGTTTCCATCTACAGTATTTGAAATTTCTAAGGTCATTTTATTACCATAGATATGTATTTTAAAATTTTGTGATTAAAAAATACTTGGGTGTAATGACTTTACCTGATAAAGCAATGGATTTATGGTTTGTTTGATTTGTTAATTCAGGTCATTAAATTCATCACAGTCAATCTTCATGGGTCTAGAAACAGGAATAATGACTACTAGTATCTTTCATTGCAACTTATGATAAGTAAATATTATTTGTGAAATGAGAATTTATTTAATAACCTTTTGAAGCAGAATAATATAAAATGTGATGTCCTCTGTGTTTTATAAAATATGCTTTCCCATCAACCTTGAACATGTTTTAAAACTTGAGCAAACTAAGACAGAAAAAGATAGTTTTCTGCTTATGTAAAATTTTATGCATTGTCAGTAATATGTGAATAACTAATGAATTTTAAGACACACCCAATTACTTGTGAATGTTACCTTTCATAATGTCACTATAATTTGTGGAGATTTACCATGTTTATAGAACTCCTTTAAGAAGAATTTAAGGTTATAATAAACCTTAAAGCACAGTACATATTCTCCCAGACATGCCTATTTTCTTAGATTATTTCAAACGGTGTACATTTCCAGATCTGCTTATAATTGCACCCTTGATTTTTCTCACTGAAAATGGAACATTCACCATGCCACTACATTTCACATTTTTCCTTCCTTGTTCCCTTTTTCTTGTTACTAATGTAACCACTTATAACATAGAGAAACTCTGCTAAATGTCAGAAGGCAAAGTGGGTGTGACTTTCAGACTGACCTCCTGCTTGCAAGACTAAAAATTTTCTCTCTTTACTCTCCTCTGGTGGACTTTATTTCAGGACACTCAAAAAGGGTTCATTAAGTAGCCTTTGTTTTAGTTGTTGTTGCTGTTTTTTCCTATAGTTTATTTACAGCATTAAATGACCACATTGGTCAAAACATGACTATTTCCTTATGTTATAAGTAGCTCCAATGTTCTGAAGTCAGTTACATCCTCAAGGTTGAGATCTTTTAAAGGATTGCTTGACTTTTTCCACAGGCTACATTTTCAAACTACTTAGACCACCAATACCAAATTATAGAAATATGAAAGACAGGCTTTAATAATTTGAACACAGAGAAGACTTTAATTACTTCACAATTGCCAATTTTAGTTTTCTAGATTGAAATTCCATGTATCAGCCTAGCCAAGTTAAAAATTCATGGATTTCAAGGGAAGATATGTTTTTGCCTTAACACTGCCATTTTCTTGCTTTGTAATATTAGGACTACTTGAACATTTTTGAAACATGGTCTCCTTGTCTATAGAATTTGCAATAATGTCTACCTTATGAACTTAATATTTACAAAATATTCTAAATAGAGAAGGAACACAAAATGGTAGCCATGTTGAAAAAAGTAAATAAGAATTACAAATCACTGACAAAAAATTAGATATGTGATCCCTTCAGCACTTACATTATTTCCATCTTAAACACATAGTTCTCTTGTTTATAAACAGGCAAAGAAATAGAAGGAAAGCCTAGAGCTCTGCCTTTGCTAAAGGAACTTTCTGTTAAAAGGAAAATGAGTTAATATAAAACATTCTGTACTGATTTGAATAGAAATTGTTAAACTAAGACCATTTATTTACCAATGGACTGGGAGCAGCAGGGGGATAACATGCACAGAAAAGTTTTCTTGGGATAAGTAGAATATTGCACCGGTGTTCTCATCTTTCTAAATACAAAAGCCAGTT
>JAQZBX010090534.1:0-12510 GCA_029593785.1 Cabassous unicinctus
TAGTGATTGAATTTAAATGTACTTTAAATGTAAAATGCACCCTGGGTTTCAGAGACTTAATACAAAAAAAGGATGCAAAATTAACAACTTTTATATTGATTTTCTGTTGAAATGATAATCTTTTGTATATGTTGTGTTAAATAAAACATTAAAATTTTAAAAAAGGGAACTTGAGTCATCAGAAGACTCCCATGATTCTTTGCTGTTTTCTACATGCTCATCTTTTTGTAACTGTGTAATTGACTGTGTATTTTTAATTGTAGGAGGGTAAATTTTTAATCAGGAGAAAATAATCATGGAAAAATTAGGCAAGGGAAAATATTTATGAAGCTTTTAGGAAACTTACAGGAAAATCCCCTAAAAAGTTGTCATCTGTTATTCTTGGTATTGACTGGTTAAAAGTGAATCTCATTACCTTTGTTTTATCTGGCATATTTGTGGAATGTGTTTATTTATTAATGAATTTTTCTAAAGCAAATGTAACAGACCCATAAGGACATTCTCATAATCACTTAGCTATATGGCTGTGTATATTTATTACTGGTCTTTAGAGGCCATCCAGGAATGGCGAGTTCCAGGAAAACAAAAAAGCATCCAATTCCTTAAAATGCTTGTGCCCCATGAATCATTTATTCAAAGGATTAAGAAGCAAAGCTATTTCTAAGTTTGTCTGGATCAGAATAATTCCCCTCAGCGACCTTCCCAGAATTGTTCATTATAGTTTTCTTTTTCTTGAAACAGGCAGATGTAGCCATGATACAAGTACACAGAAGCTGCTCCTTGATAAGCCACATCTTGTCAAGCGAGAAAGCGGGAAGCAGATTCTACCATCTCCTTTCTTCAATCTTTGCACCTGCATCTCTGCCCCTCTTACTAACAATTGACGGACGCCGGTGGGCTCACTGATGTTTATAACGAATACCTAAAGAGGCAGCTGGCATTGCCAAGTGAGGCAGACTCAGGTAATCAGGGACTGGCGAGCAAGGCAGCACCTGTAAGCCATTCCTTATTCTACAGGTTGGGAAATGAGGCCCTGAAAGTGGCACCTGGCAGTTACCAGGAGACTGGGGACTCACACCTGGGATCCCGCCATTCTCCACTGAGGTGCGATAGCTTAGGAATTCATTTATCTGAATTCCCAGCCCCTTAAGCCTCACGTGGAAGAGCGGCGATTACTACGGAACCTGAAAATCCCAGTGTTTGCTAGGCACTTAGAGGGATGGATTGGTAACGCTGTCCTCAGAGGTCCCAGAAAGTAAAGGATACATGCTTGAATGCAGTATGTCCATAAACAGACAACAGCTACATGCACATCAGTTATGAAGATAGTGTTTCTTACCTTATAAATGCAGATCAAGCACTTGGATGGAGTTCTGAAATCCACCACGGCCCGGGAATCCTCCATAAGTGATCACAGCCCGGCAGGTCTCACACAGGGAGGGGCCGCATTGCCGGGTGCTGGGGTCTGGTCGCAGGCCCACACTGCTCCCGTTGTGATTTATTCTGCTCTCTCTCTCTCTTTTAAAGTATTGGGCAAATGATTAGGCCATGCGTTTTATGGGTGTGGGTCTCTGATTCTATGCTAGCAGTTCAAGGCTCTTCCATTGCCCACCTCTCACTGCCCTGGGAACTAAGGCAGGCTGAGGGGCAGCTGGAGGGAAGTGGGGCGTTGGCCTGCATTTGGCTGGCAGGCATTCCAGCTGGCCCTAACGGTGATTTGAAAAATGTGATCTCATTTAATAACTGTACAGCTTCCTATGGAAGTTTGGATTTGGGGGAATCTCTTTTGAAAAATCTGGCCACACCAGGTCCAAACGCCCCATGGTAAGGACTGCCAGGGCCTGCCTGGCCGCTGAGCCCGCGAGCAGGTCCGCACTGCACCCTCTCATGAGCCTCCTGGCCCCGAAGCCATTTGAATTTGGGACCTTTATTGAAGAGGAAATAATAAAAGCTGCTAAACCACATCTCCACCAGAATACATTTGTGCTCTTGAAAATCACTCACTCTAGGGCGGGGGTTCTTAACAAGGGGTCCGCGAGCTTGAATTTAAAGAAAATGAACATGATTCTTGTGGGGACGTGTTGGTGCAGGTGTGATGTATTTATTAAATAATACACAGTGTAGTGTGGACTTAGTAAGGGGTCTGTGGTTCTCACCTGACCAGCAAAGGGGTCTGTGGAACAAAAAGGTTAAGAACTCCTGCTCTAGGATCTATTCTAATATTGGAGTCTAGAGAAGTGAACCAGAGAGACAAGTTTCCTTCAACGGAATTTACACTCCAGGAGAGGAAATAACACTACAAGTCCTGCAAAGAGAAGACACTGACTGTGCCGGGCAGAGAATTCGAATAGGGTGATGTGATCTCAGGCGCGGGGTCGCTGCTCCAGGTAAGGAGACCCAGGAGGAGCTGGCGCGTCAGCTGTTATCTGAACGGAGAGGAGGGCAGAAGACGGAGCTAATACAGGGACACTCAGAGGCGGCTTGTTCCAGCACCTGAAAGAAGGCGGGTGTGGGAGGATGGGGGGAGGGAGGAGGGGGCGGTGAGGTGGGTGGGAGCCAGACCAGGGGGAGCTGGTAGCCCAGGGAGGAGACTCGGCTTTGATTTTAAATTGGATGGGAAAGCACCAGAGGATTTTATATAGGGAGTCATGCCATCTGATGTAAATAACTACTTCTGGTCATGCATGTTTCCCATCGCAAAACAGAGAACTTACACCCCAGAGTCTGAAAGAGTTAGGGAGGTGCTTCTCTAGATGCTTCCGTTTTATTCAAAGGGATGAGTTATTCTGTGTAATAATGTACTGGTGGCCTGGGGCTGCCTAAACAAATGACCACAAACAACAGACATTTCTCCTCCCACAGTTTTGGAGGCCAGAAGTCAGAAGCCCGGTATCCCTGGGCAGAAACCAAGGTGTCTGCAGGGCCCTGGGGGAGAGCAACTTCCTTGCCTTTCCCAGCTTCCGGTGGTCACTGGCGTTCCTTGACTTGCGGCCGTGCCCTCCATTCTCTGCCTCGTCTTCACATCACATTCTCCTCTGTGTCTCTCCCTCTCTCTTAGAAGGACACATGGATTGGATTTAGGGCCCACTCAGATAATCAGGATAATCTCTCCACGTCAAAGTCCTCAACTTAATTACATCTGCAAAAAATCCTTTGTCCTTGTACATGAACATTTACAGGTTCCAGGGATTACATCTGATGTCTTTGAGTGGCCATTAGTCAGTCTACAAAACCCTGCCCTGAATAGTCATTCCCATTGAAGGTGAAAGAATGATTCAAGGAATAAATGCTGAAATGTTAGTTAGCAGTCAAATTTGTCTCTTGTGAAGCCGACCTCGAGACAAGGACTTGAGTGAAGATAGTTTATTTGGGAGGTGATTCCAGGGATTTCAGGGAAGGTAGGGGAGTGTGGGAGTGAGACAGGAAGGGAAGGACAATAAAAATGCCTTAAAGGTGAGCAAGTGAGACTATGGGCAATGGAGGCTCAATCCTATTGTGGAACTCCTGGAGATTATGTAGAACATACCTTGGAATTATCTCATTGAAGAAAAAGAAAGCTTAGGCTTATACCCACCAGTTCTCCTCAGACATTGGCTGAGGGCTACACCTGGAAGTGCACCTGCACCTGCCCTTCTGGATGTTTCCCTGCCAGCTGGTGGGCCGAGAAGACATTCAGGCAAATAGTGGCAGGTGCTTGCACTTGGAAGCCTTGGGTTTGGCGTCACAGGAATGAATGCTGAGGAGCTCTGTGGAGGGCACCGATGCTTGCTATCACAGACAGAATTTTTAAGATTTCTCTTGGGTCTGCTTCATTTTATAGTGATAAATAGTGTCTGAATTTCTGAAAGAAAAATTCACAAAGAAAGTGTGGGAACCTCTATAAATATGTTTTAAATAGAGATAATTTCAAATTTACATTTATGGATAGGAACAAAGAAATGTTAATTTAAAATCTATTTATGGCCTGACTCTTAGGAGCATGGTGCTGTATCAGGGTGGTCAGTATGTAAAATAGAACAAGGTTGGTCTCCTTGCTCAAGGAGCCTTGAATCAAGTTGGCAAGGCAGAGCTGCACACGTCATTTTAATAATAGCCATCAAAGTCCTGGTTCATGGAATTGAACATTTATTCATTTATTCATCACATATTTATTGTGGTAGCCGTGTAAGGAGTAAACAAAGCAAGGGACACCTCAGTTTCCACAGGACTGAAATTTTTGTATGTAACTTCTTAGCATGACATTTAATTTCTTTCCCCCTCTGTCTCCCCTGTCTCATTTTCTGCCACTTCCTTGGAGGACATGATGCTTTAGCAACTTTGACAATTCATAAGTTTTTTTTGTCCAGGTTGACAGAGTGGGCTCAGACCAAGCCTGTGTGTCTATTCCCACCACCACGCTGGCCAGAGATTGACAACATGCTGAGCCTCTTTCAATTGAGGTTGAAGGGAAATATCTTCAGAGATTTGTTTCCATTTCCTTTTTTGATGGTGTGGTAGGCTGACTAACGGCCCCCAGAGAGGTGTATATTCTAATCCAGGAACCCGTGAAGATGTTACCTTACATGGCAAAAGGGACTTTGCAGCTGTGATTAAGTCAAGTAGCTTGAGATGAGCAGAGTCTCCTGGTTAACCACGGGGGTACTTACAAGGTGGAGGCGGGAGGTCAGAGGGTAGAGAAGGTTCTGTGCTGCTGGCTCTGACGATACAGGGAGGGAGGCAAGGCTGTAGGTAGCCTTTGGAAAATGGAAAGGGCAAGGAGATGAATCTCCCCCTGGAACCTCCAGAACAAACAGGCCTGCTGACCCATGAACAGACCTCTGACCTCCAGAACTGTAAGATGAATCTGTTGTTTCTAGCCACTACGTCAGTGGTAATCTGTTACAGCAGCAACGGGAAGCTAATACGGTGTGGCAGAAAGGGTTCCTCATCTGTGAAATGTGGGCATTGGATCCGTGTATCCCCAAGGCCATTCCTGGTCTGTAAGTCTAGGTCCACTGGGCTTGGGACCTTAGGACTAGACCGATAGGATCAATCAAGGCCTAGGGTACAGGCCATGTTCGGAGTGTCTGAAGTACTTAGTCCTTCAGATTTCAGGAGTTGACTCAGAACAAATCCTTTGAGTGAGCAGTCTTAAATGTAAGGGGCATTTTACTGGCAGCCTCTTAAAAGCACATGACTCATTCAGAAATACAACATTTGGTCGATGAATATGTCAGGATTTGAGGTAAATTTAATCAATGGACAAACCAGAATTTTCGTATCACATTTCATTCCATTACCCTGGATATAAAGTGGCAGTTGATAGCAAACCATATTGACAGGCCCTCCTGGGCCTAATCTAGTAGTCACCCTAAATCACTTGTTCACTGTGTGATTCATGGCCTGCAGATGGAGGCAGGTAGCCATATAAAGCTGAAATAGCAGAACATTCAAAAGTCCTTTATTTTGGCTATTTAATCCACCTTAATTAATTAGAAGCCATTAGATTGCCTCTGGGCATCTCAAATCATAACAAATGGAGTATTCATTTTTACCACTATAAAATGGCTATAGGCAGGCGATTCCTGGGGGAGGGAAGGCGGGGAGAGGGGGTGGATGGGGAGACAGTGTCTGATTTTCGAAGCCACTTTCTCCATAGGCCAGTCAACTGCTGTGCTTCATGGGTTAGAGATCCCCCCACTTGTGACAGCTGCCTTCCTTTGGTTCTGGGCATAAAGCAAATCATTTCTGATGAACAGACATTTCTTGATCACCTAGTAAATGCCAGGCTGGCCGGTAGGGGTATGCACATGAATAAGACGCAGGCCCTGCCTCGGAGGACCCTCGGTCTCAGCAGGAGCCACTCTGAAGCTCTAACTCAGGGAATGTCCCTGCAGCTTTTGAATTATTTTTGCATGGCTGAGTTCTTCTGGTATGGAAATACTGGTGATAGGAAAACTCAGTGATCTAGGAAGGCAGCTTCTAGGAGTTCTACCCATGCAGGAGACTCATGAAACAGGTTTTGAGGTTACCTGTGATGGGAAACTTTATGTGTCCACTCAGCCAGGTTTTGGTGTCCAGTCATTTGGTCAAACACTGGCCTACATGTTGTGAATGTATATTGTAGATGTGAATATTGTCTATAATCGGTTGACTTTAATTATAGATGATTGCCCCGGATAATGTGGGTGGGCCTCACACAGTCGTTGAAGGTCTTAAGAGCAAGAACTGTGTTTTCCAGAAGTGGAAGAAATTCTGCCTCTAGACTATGCCCTCTCCTGGTCTCTGATTTTCCAGCCTGCTGGCCTCCCCTGTGGATTTTGAATTCAAGACTGCAGTATCACCCTTACCAGAATTTCCAGCCTGCTGACCTACCCCAATGGATCTCAGACTTTCCAGGCCCCACAATCACATGAGCCAATTCCTTAAAAGAAATCTCTTAACACACACACACACACACACACACACACACATATATATCTTGTGGCTCTTTTCTCTCTGGGGAGCCCTGACTGACACAACAAGAAAGACCCTGAGAGGATTTGTAGAGTGTGCAGACCCCAGTTACTTGAGGCCTAGGAAAACAGTTCTGGGTGGCCTTTGCGTGATATTGGATTACTGCCGCAGACCATTTAACTCACAGTCTACATGCAGCTGGAGAAACTGAGAAGGAATGGAAACAGACCAATAGAAAATCCAGCCGTGAATGAGAAATTCTGTGTTGGACACACAATGAGAGCGACATGCGAACACATCACAGAGGAAAACAAGGCAGCCGCCTGACAGCAACGGAGCACAAGAGGTGGCTGAGATCCCGCAGGTTTGGCTTTTCTGAAGCATCCAATGCTGCAGCAATTTAACTCAATCTCCTTTGTACCCTATGTAAACTCTTTGGGTTTGTCTCACGAGGATTCTTCCTACGCAGTAGATGCCCAGTGGTACTGAGATCACTGAGCTATGAAAAGGTTAATTCCCCCCAGGGCTCGTTAGAGCAACAGAGCAGTGGCCGGTCTTCGGTCTGCAGCCCAGAGCAGTTTAGATCTGGTGTGTGAGATGTCGTTCTGCCGTGGGATAGACGAGGCACAAGAGGCAGACCCTGCCCAGGAAGAGTTTAGGGAGACTGGCTATACCCCTATAAAGATAACCAGAGACAGGATTGAAAGCTAAATACCCAGCACAGGTTGCAGACAGTTCTGCAAGAGTTAAGTTGAGGGCAGGAGGTGGGTGGGTGGGGGCTCAGGAAAGCCTTGTTGAGATTCCAGTTCAGTCAGTCTTGGGTGAGACCTAGAATAGTGTGTTTTTAGTAAGTGTTGTGGTTTGGAACTG
This sequence comes from Cabassous unicinctus, assembly GCA_029593785.1. Classification (NCBI taxonomy): domain Eukaryota; kingdom Metazoa; phylum Chordata; class Mammalia; order Cingulata; family Chlamyphoridae; genus Cabassous; species Cabassous unicinctus. Next base: position 7,306 of record JAQZBX010090534.1, read on the forward strand.
TACCCCAGAAAAACATGTTCTTAGATCTATTCTTGTGGGTGTGGACGCATTGTTGCATGTACAAGTGACCTAGGAAAGAGAGTAAGACAGCAAGAAAGCATCTTGTGCTGTGAAAATAAAAATTGTAACCAAAGGCAACAAGTTTCAAGGAGTCAGTAAGAAACCTTGAAAGGATCAGAAAAATGTTTTTTTTTTTGCAAATAAAGGAAGTGACTCTAATGGATGAACTCTAACATGTGATGCATAATCTCATTCTCGCGCCGTGTCAATGACCTGAGCTACCAGTTTAGGCCCCCTAGCTGACGGGGAGGGCAGGAGTTGGGTCAGAGAGGAGGTCAGGCTACCTGTTCCTCTTCTCATACCAGCAACTGGAGTCTGGGAAGTGCAAGAGCCGACAAAAGCCATGCTTTGCCAGGGAACTAATCCTTAGCACAGTGATGCTGGCCCATGAATACCAGGCTCCCACAACTGAGATCCGTCTCCTCTGCTGGACACGAGGGAGTGAGAGGTGGAAAAAGGGCCTAAAGTGCGGCCAAGACTCTGAAGTCCAAGTCTGACATAAGACGGGAGTAAAATGATTGAACTTCAACTCTTCACCCCTGTTTGTCTTCCTTACCTCCCTTTCTCCTTCCTTTTTCCTTTATCCCTATCTTCCTTCGTGTTTCTTTCTTTTAAAAATTCAAAAACAAATTCTTCATAAAGACCGGCCTTAAGACCAAGTCAAGGAGGTTGCGTTGCTCCCTGGTGTCACCTTTTCGTATGTTTGGTTGTGACCCAGTCTGGCGTCAGTTTGCTTTTACTCCCTCATCTGAACACTTAGACCCTCTTCCTGATACAGCACCTGGTACTGAGCCGAGCATCTCGGAAGGGTTTTGTTAATGCTCTTTCCAGATGGATAGAGGCTCTCCCCAGATGAAGCTGTTGTCGCCCAAGAGCTCTGCTCAGTTCAGGACCCTGCCCCAGGACCCATGCCTTTCCCTCTTGTCTTCCAGAGTGTTTCTTCCGTCTGACCTTCCTGGATCCGGCCGATTCCAACCCTGCCTCAGTCTCCCTGCAGTGAACTGGCTTTTACCTCCATCCTCACCTCCTTAGCCTCTGCTTCTGCTTTGACATTTACATCCCTGGCTGAGAGCTTGGTCTGGCCTGTCCTGGCTGTAAGGTTGAAATAGGACACTTTCTGACTGATTCGTTTAGGGATGCTCTATCTCTCCTAAGACCAAGGATGGTGACTTTGCTGCTCTTGAATCCATTAAGCTCCTTTCCAGGGCTGACACGAGGGTGAAGGGAATGGGATGCTCAACTTGAGCACAAAATTTTAGGGAGCACAAAAAGCTCAGTAATCAAGATAAATAATATTTTAATAAAATATTTTAAAAAATAAAAATTAACGAAATAGTCTATGATGAACAAAATGTCAAAAATTAAAGTAAAGATGGGATGGAACTGTGCATCTGCCCATCAGCTTCCCTCGCCTCGCTCGCCCCTCACACTTGGTCAGTGGTGGTCGACTGAGACGATGGCCTCACTGCTGTCTGCAGAGCACTTGCTTCCCTTTATCCCTGAAAATAGTTTTACCAACTTTACAGCTGAAGGTACTTTGTTAGATTTTTGGAATTCAGAAGGCTCATTTAACACTAGGGTTGAAGCTTATTAATTTCCCACTTGAGTAATTCTCTGCCAAGTCCCCTACACTTTTCCTCAAATCATGTGTTTAATTAGAATACCTTGATTTCTCAGACTCACTTAAACACTTCCCAGAGGGGGTCCCTCTGCTTTAGTTTGATGTCGTTTGGCCCTGTCAGGATTCCTCAGTCTTTGGTGTTTTGCTTTGTTTTCTTTAAATACCAAATGGTGCTGTATCTTATCAAGTGGGCTGCTCCGGGACCCTCCCCATCACCGCTCTCCCTCCTGGGCCTCCTCCAGGAGTAGGTAGACTGGCTCTCTCTGGAGGCTTACTCCTTTTCACTTCTATGGCAAATCTGGGGCAGGCTGAGCTCATTCCCCAAGACTTGGCAACCTCACCCGTGCATGTGCAAGCCCAAAACGAGAGAAAACTCCTCAATGCCTGAGAGAGAAGAGTAGCATTGAGCTTTGTTCAGTGCCCAATGGGTCTATCTATTTTGCCAAAGTAACAGAGAGAAAAAGGTAACAAAGCAGGTAGGTAGGCTAGAACGGCACCTTCTGGTTTATAGGAAGAACAAACTGAGCTTTTTCAGATTAAACAGAGTTTGTGGCTTGCCTTCTCTATGGCCAAATTGGACAGATCAAGGGACTTGATTTGTGGTCATGTGTTATTTCTGTTCCTACGCCCTTCCAGCTTCCACCAGGGGCCCTGCTTTTCCTTCCTTCTCCCATCGGACTCCCAACATCACTCTTACTTAGCCCCTCACCACACACACACCCAGCACACACACACATGAAAACACCTACACCAAATTCTCTTGCCAGCCAACTAATTCAGTATCTGAGAATATTTCTTTAAGCCCCTTAATTCTTTTGTGAAATGCAACTATTGACCAGGCTACTTTCCGTGGTTGTAGTGTTAGGGGGAGGGGGTGGGGTGAAATATATTCTGTGGAGGGGATCCCTTTTGTTTACCAAGGTTCCACCTTTTTTTAATCTATCTCGCTCAGACTGATATCCTAAATTTTATAGCATCTACGAAGATGACACCTAGCAGCGCCACTCGAAAGGCGTTAATGTGCATGACACAGCACCGTTCCCGGCACCGAGCTTAATAAACGAGAGTTTGAAATCACATAGCCAATAGAGAATCTAGAAATCACTGTGTCCAAGAATGCCTTCGTTTTGCAGGGCCACCATTGGGGCAAATGTGCTATAATTTCGATGGCAAGAAGAGTAAACATGGGAGGCAGCACAGAGCGAGGTCAGATCAGCAGCCCGGGCTCCGGATTGCTAAGAGCTCATTTCAGCCCTGTCACGGGGTGCTTGTTAACAAGGAACCCAACTTCTCTAGGTCTTGGTCTCCTCACGTGTAAAATGAGAGGACTGGCACAAATGACGGCTGAGAGCCCTTCTGGCTCTAAGTCTATGACATTTCGATTGCTCATGTTCCTGGATGAAGGGGCACAATCGGGAGAAATTGCTTCTTCCGTAAATCCACAAATTGGAATGAAAGTGCCCGTGATTCCCTCTGTAAAGGTCAGCCCTGCCAGCGATCACAATTCTCGTGAACTCAATAAACTGTGCAATATTCTGGAAACAGCTGCCTCTCAGGAGTGGTGTTTAAGTCACCCAACTGGGAAAAACAGAGGACAAGAAATAATCGTAAAATGGTTTCTGTGAGACAGAGGACCAACAGAAATGAAAGCAGGGTCCATTATAGGATCAAAGCTGTTGGACAACTATTTGGGCCGGTTGTTGCGAAAATGATTACCTTCACTTTTTAATCCTTGCTTTTCTTTTCTTAAAGAGCCAGGGAAATATGAAAGAAATAGAATTCTTGAGATGCCAAACAGAATGTTGTGTTATTTGACAGAAAAGGAAAAGGCAAAGAAAAAAAAGATGAAATGGCGGCAGTGGAGCGTCTGTGCTGTTCCCTGCAGCAGCGCACACTGTGACCCAATTTGCAAGCTCTCGCAGGTTTGCAGAGAAGACCCTGGTGCGTCTCTTCCGATTAGTTTCCCTGGAAGCAGGAGTGGCTGGGAGAACCTGGCTCAGTAGCACGTCAGTAGTTATATTACACAACAGCTGTGGAAATTATTAAACTAACGCGGAGACAAATGGCTTGGGAGGGAATAAAGTTAGCAGCTTTGGAAACCTCAATAACAGTACATCATGTTGGTTTTCTTCTCCCAAGACTGCGATCCCGGTTCCTAAATGAGAATCCAAATTGCAGCTACACTTTTAACTTTACCCACTTCTCCTCCTTCTCGAATTCTTATTTGACTTTCGCTACTTAGAGCTTAGAGTGCATCATCCCAGCTTAGTCCATTTCTTTCCTCTTTTGTCTCGGATCGGCCGCCCCTTGGTGCCATTACCTCCCAAACGTATGTGGTCACACACACAGATTCACAGCCACGAGCACAGCCTCACACACCCTCACACACATTCCTGAGCTGCCAGAATCTCTTGCCTCCAGGGTCTGGGCACCCGTGAGAAGGCCCCTCTGGATTTCTCCCCCCACTCTTCAAGAAAGCTGGACCTGAGCAGGTTCACTCCTGGAAGCTCAGCCCATCCCGCTGAGCATTTGTAAGGGGGACTGGCCTATCAAACGGCTTGGATTTGGTGAGGAGCAGTTTTCTTTTCCCTCCAAACCTCACCTTTCCAACATACTCTGCTGAACCTCCATTTCCTTCTTCTTAACAATAGCTCAGACAGATCCCTTAGCTTATTGGTTATTTTCAGGTATCAAAAAAATCCATTCCAGACCAGATTAAAACTTATGCCATCAACTTTGGGGCTCATATCACCACCTTCCCCGTGAGATGTGCAGACACCGAGGGTCTCATAGTGGGTGTGGGGCATGACGAAGCTTTTTCATTTCTTTCACCATCTGCTTTTTGACCTAGTGGGGGTAAGATAAAGGGTGAGAGAAAAGGCCACAGGCTTTTATTTAGCTGTTCTTCTGTGGAGACGTCCGAAGACTGACTTGCTTGGAGGGGAACATGTGGTTGATTTGTAGGATGATATGGTGGCAGTTTCCTAGCATGGGAAACCTCACTGGGCTTGAGGTCTCTGACTGCTGGGGTTCCCTCAGCAGCAAGCAGACCTTTTGGATGTTTTACTGGGAAGTCTGTTCAACACTTAGCGCATTCTGCAACATTTGTCAGCAGCTCACACATCCTGGCCATAGCCTCGAAGTCGCTGTGAAGGCATTCCGCAGATGTCTTTAGCATCTGCATTCCGTTGTCCTGACGCAGCTCCCAATTCCAACTGGTCCTGCCCACCCTGACTGGAGGAAGGTGGCGGGTTGCTGGCAGCGTGCGTGAACCTCACTCACGCCCCACCCCCTAGCCCCGGCCACCCTGCTCTCTCTCTGTCTCTCAAGGCACCAAGGGCAGATCAGCAAGTCTGCTGCCTCTGAGGCAGATCAACTGAAGGATCTCTGCCAGAAACCCTTCTTGCTCTCACCCTCGTTCTTCACAGACAAGCCTGTTGCATCACCCCTCTGCTTGGCTTTTTGGAGGGATTACCTGTGGTAGGTAGAATTATAAAGCAGTCCCCAAATACTGCGCCCCCCCC
>JAQZBX010090535.1:0-12503 GCA_029593785.1 Cabassous unicinctus
AAAAAAAAAAAAAAAGAACAGAGCTTGCTGAGAAATGGGAAAGAAAGATGGAAATATGCACCAAGATTTGTTGCAGGCTCCTCTAGGCAGAGAGAACAAGCTCTGCCTTGTGTGGTTCCCTTTTTAACTATTAATTATTCCTCTTCCTTGCTAATGCTAAGGGGAGGGGCCCAGCTGTTATTAGTTATCCCACCAATGATGAGGCCTGTTTGGAATATCCGGGGCCAAGGGGAGGTCCTGGAAAGAGAAACTGGGACCTCAAGGTTAAATTCAAGGTCTTGCAGCCATGTTGTCTGTCGGCCATGTTGTCTGTCAGCCATGACAGACAACATGTCTGGCTTGTCTTCTCCCCATTCCATTTCCCTGGCTAATCTGCCGCAACTCCCCCCTCAGAGAGTTCATACCTTTATTCTTAAGGGGGTGCTGAGGGGCAATGATCATTCTTCTGTAGTTACTTACTGCTTGTAAGGGCAGTAGTCACTGCCTGACAGAGTATAAACCTCTCTGGCTATTCTATTGAGGTTGAGAAAAGACGGGTCTGACACTGTGGTTGGAACTGGCTAAAATCCCCATGACTAATATCTTATTCTGGAACGTGCTGATTCTTTTACTGTTATCCCATTTGTAACAGGCAAACCCCAAATCTGATTTACAAATTCCTAGGCATGAGCAGACAGTCTCTGGCAGGGGTTGGGGAGCACCACTCATTTATCTGCCTCCTGGTAATGGCTTGCCAAATGAAGACAGAATTGTTGGATTCATCTAGGTTCTTGGCTATGTCGCATAAAAGAATTTAAGGGCAAACCAGTTTAGTTAGGCCAGTAAAAAGAAGTTATTGGGAAATGGGGGGAAAGAACAGAGCTTGCTGAGAAACGGGAGAGAAAGACAGAAATACGCACTGAGATTTGATGCAGGCTCCTCTAGGCAGAGAGAGCCAAGATTTTTGAAAACAGATTCAATCTCTTTAAATATGATCGGTTTGTTAAGTTCTTGTATTTCTTGTGCATCAGTGTAGGTTGTTTGTGCATTCCTAGGAATTTGTCCATTTCATCTAGTATGTCTATTTTGTTGGCATACAGTTTCTCATAAGTATAGCAGGAGTAGCTATACTTATATTTCTTTTTATTTCTATAAGGTCAGTCATAACTTTCCCCCTTTCATTTCCAATTGTATTTATTTGCATCTCCTCTCTTTTTCTCTTTGTTAGTCTAGCTAGGGATTTGCCCGTTTTACTGATCTTCTCAAAGAACCAGTTTTTGGTTTTGTTGATTTTCTCTATTGTTTTTTGGTTCTCAATTTCATTTATTTTTGTTCTGATCTTTATTATTTCTTTTCTTCTGCTTGCTTTGGGATTGGTTTGCTATTCTTTTTCTAGTTTCTCCAGTTATTCCGTTGGATATTTGATTTTAGCTCTTTCTTCTTTTTTACTACAGGCATTTAGGGCTATAAATTTTCCTTTCAAGATTGCCTTCACTGTATCCCTTACCTTTTTTTTTTAATAATGAATTTATTTCCCCCCCTGAGATGGCTCCCTCATCTGTTTGTTCATTGTTTTTTCCTCATTGTCTATTTGTTTTTTTCTTTAGGAGGCACCAGGAATCAAACCCAGGATCTCCCATGTGGGAGGTGGACGCTCAACTGCTTGAGCCACATCTGCTCCCTGCTCTTTTTGTTTTTGCTTGTTGTCTGCTCATTGTTTGTTTGTCTTCTTTAGGAGGCACTAGGAATTGAACCCAGGATCTCCCATGTGGGAGACAGGCATCAACTGCTTGAGCCACATCTGCTCCTAGTATGCCATAAGTTTTGATAAGTTGTGTTCTTGTTTTAATTTGTCTCAATATATTTACTGATTTCACTTGCAATTTCTTCTTTGAGCCACTGCTTATTTAAGAGTGTGTTGTTTGGCTTCCACACATTTGCAAATTTACCTCTTTCCTGTCTATTATTGATTTCCAATTTCATTCTATAATCATCTGAGCAGATGCTTTGTATAAGGCCAATCTTTTTACATTTATTGAGAGCTGCATTGTGACCTAACATGTGGTCTATCCTGGTGAAAGATCCATGGACACTTGAGAAGAATGTATAACCTGCTGAGTTTGGGTGCAAAGTTCTGTATATATCTGTTAAATCTAATTTGTTTATCATATTGCTCAAGTTCTCTGTTTCCCTCTTGATCTTCTGTCTACTTGTTCTATCTAATGATGTGAGTGGTATGTTGAAGTCTCCAACAATTATTGTAGAGATGCCTATTTCTCCCTTCAGTTTTGCCAGAGTTTGCCTCATGTATTTTGGGATACCCTGGTTAGATGCATATATATTTATGACTGTTATATTTTCCTGGTGAGTTGTCCCTTTTATTACTACATAATGACCTTCTGTATCCTTATAACTTTTTTGCATTTAAAGTCTTCTTTGTCCTATAGTAGAATAGCTACTCCTGCTCTTTTTTCTTTTTTTAAGTTTTCTTTTATTTAATTCTCCACACACCCCACCCCCCTTTGTTTTTTGCATTGGCTGTCTGCTCTCTGTGTCTGTTCATTGTGTGCTCATCATCTTTTTAGGAGACACTGGGAACTGAACCCAGGAACTCCCATGTGGGAGGGAGGTGCCCAATGGCTTGAGCCACTTCTGCTCCTGCTTGTTGTGTCTCTCATTGTGTTTCCTCATTGTGTCTCTTCGTTGCATCATCTCACTGCATCATCTTGTTGCGTCAGCTCACTGCACCAGCCCATAGCATCAGCTCGCTATCTTGCTCATCTTCTTTAGGAGGTACCAGACACATGGTACCGGATCTCCCATATGGTAGGTGGGTGTCCAACTGCTTGAGCCACATCTGCTTCCCTCCTGATCTTTTTTTGCTTACTGTTTGCATGGAGTATCTTTTCCAATCTTTCACTTTCAGCCACTTTGTATCCCTGGGTCTAAGGTGAGTAAGCAGCATATGGATGGCTCATGATTTTTTTATCCATTCTGTCATCCTCTATCTTTTGATTGGGGATTTTAATCCATTCACATCCAATGATATTACTGTAAATGCATTATTTACTTCCACCATTTTAATCTTTGGTTTTCATATGTCATATCTTATTTTTGTCTGTCATTTTACTCTTTTAGTTATCCTTTCTGCTATTCTTTCTTCTAAACTCTCCTCCAAGCCTCTCTCGTCTTTTTCTTTCAGGCTCTAAGTCTTCCTTTAATATTTCCTGCAAAAATGGATTCTTTTTTAATGAACTCTCTTAGTTTATTTTTGTTTGTGAATATTTTATACTCACCTTCATATTTGAAGGACAGTTTTGCTGGATAAAGAATTTTCAGCTGGCGGTTTTTCTCTTTCAATATCCTAATTGTATCATACCACTGTCTTCTCACCTCCATCGTCTCTGATGAAAAATCTACACTAAGTCTTATTGGGCATCCCTTGTATATGATGGTTTGCTTCTCCCTTGCTGTTCTCAGAATTGTCACTTTGACATTTGACATTCTGAGTAGTATGTGTCTTAGAGTAGGTCTATTTGGATTTATTCTGATTGGGGTATGCTGCGCTTCTTAGACATGTAAGTTCATTTCTTTCATGAGAATTGGGAAATTTTCAGCTATTATTTCTTCAACTTCTCTTTCTGCCCCTTTTTCCTTCTTTTCTCCTTCTGAAACTCACATGATACATATGTTGTTGAGTTTCATTTTGTCATTCAACTCCTAAGCCCCTGCTCAATTTTTTCCATTCTTTTCTCTCTTCAATTTCAGCTGTTCTATCTTTGGTATAACTTATTCTTTCTTCTATCATTTCAAGTCTGCTGTTGTATGCCTTTAATTTTTTTTTAACCATTTGATATTTTATTAGCAAACTAAGACTAGTTTACATTACAGTAAGAAGAAAAACTGTGCTGAGAGGAACAAAGATTTCCTATTTATGTCACATGTCCATTTGTGTTGGCTATGATTTTGATCCACAGTCGGTGCCCACATTCTCTGCCCAGGATACTGGAGCAGCCTACACATGGGATGTTACTTGCTCTCATAGCAGAATGATAAGATGTTATGAAGAAGTTCTTATATGTTGGCTCTAAACCATAATTTATGGGATGCAGTGAAGGCGATACTCAGAAATTTATAGCTGTGAATGCCGTGACCACAAGCCGCAAGACAACAGCCCTGAGCCTTTAATGTGTTTTTATCTCACCTATCGTATCTTTCATTCCCATGAGCTCTGTTACTTTTCTATTCAAGTTTTCAAATTCTTCTTTGTGCTTACTCAATGTCTTCTTGACATTTATTTCTTTAGCCATACCGTCTCTAAACTCATTAATTTGAGTTTGGAAATTTGTGTGCATCTCATTAATTAGTTGTCCCAAATCCTGCATCTCTTCAGGGGCTTTGATATATTCCTTTTCTTGGGCCATGTCTTCCATTTTCTTAGTATGGCTCATAATTTTTTGCTGATGTCTAGGCATCTGTTTAGGATGGTATGCCAGTTTGATATTATTTATGAACCTCAAAAAAGAGAAGGATTATGCTTGTAAACTGGTCTGTTCCTCTGGGTGTGATATTCTTTGATTGTATTAAATTCAAAGGTTTTAATTTACTTGATTAAATCAATTTAGGACCTTTTATTTGACCATGCCAGGTTAAGTCCCCACCCCTCTTGATGGGCTGATATAAACAGGCACTCACTCAAGAAGACACAAGAAGAAGAGAGAGAGAACTTTGTCAGTTTTGATCCTGAAGCCCTGAGAAGAGATGAGCCATTTGCCTGATAGTTTGCAGCTGAGCAGCTGAGTAGCTGCGAAAGCCTGGAAAGAAACAAACCCTATGCCAGATTGACAAAGGAAGCCCTGAGAGACGAGCCCTACATCAGCCTACAGCTGAGATCAGAAGAAGCTGGGCTCACAGAGCCTTAAGAGGAAGAAGGAAGGAGAGACCAAGCAGAGATCGACCACCATCTTGCTTCAACACGTGGCAGCTGACTTTGGTGAGAAAGTACCTCTTATGGTACCTTGAGTTGGACTCTTTAGGGCCTTGTAACTGTAAGCTTTTACCTCAAATAAATACCCTTTATAAAAGCCAACAGATTTCTGGTACTTTGTATCAGCACCCCTTTGGCTGACTAATTGCAGATGGTGAGTTTACTCAGGTGCTCAATTTCTCTCTCTTTTCATTGGGATTTAGTGGTGGGAGGCTGTGTGTTACTGCTGTTCTATGATTCTTGGTTCAACCTGGGTCTTTAGGATTGTCCCTGTTAGTTGCTCAAAACTGGGCTCTGGACCCAGTAATGAGCAGCGGACCCACTTCCTAGGGCCTTGGGGAAGGAAGCTATAATGCTGGAAAAAGTCTCTCTTACTTATTTACTTTTAATTTCCTCACGTGCACTTCCTTGGTCTGCCAGGAGATGGTGCGCTTTGTCAGCCCTCTCAGTTCAACGTGTGTTTGCTGCAACACAGACTGGATCAATGTGATATAGGATCCTGCCTGGAGCCTATGAGGCTTGTAATTCAAACTTTCTCAGAGAGAGTTCTCCATCCTTCACTGGCAGCCTCCTCCCTTTTCCCAGGTAGGAAATAGTTCCACTCCCCTTTGCATCCTCAACAATCCCAGTTAGTAGAGAGGTAGATTGAGAGGGTCGGATCTCTTTAGTCCCGCATCTCTTTATCTTTAGTCTCGATCTGGCTCCCAAGGCAAATAATGGCACAGCCCCACCCAGCCTAGAAGGGCTGGTGGGACACAACAGACCAAATTTGTGGGTCAAAAGCTGAGTCAGCCTTAGGCTGTGACCCTCTCTCTCCCCTTTCCTGGGGAGGTGGATCCCTGGGGCCCCTTTGTTCTTAGCCACTGGCCCAGAGGCCTTAGTATTCAAAAGTGTCTTTAGTGTGGAGGAGGGTGCTGGCAGTAGCAGCTGCCGCTTTTAACTCACAATTTTGCTGTAGCGATTCTTTTCCTTTGTCCCTCTCTCTTCTGGGCAGTGTCCGGCCTTCCCCTGGTGTCCTAAACCCTAGAAGATTTTTTTCCATGCTGTTTCTGCTTGTCCTCTAGCTATTTTTCTGGCAGAGAAGAGAGCCTCGTGTCTTTCTAGTCAGCCATCTTCCCAGAAGTCTCTACCCCGCTAATCTTAATATCCATTGTTGTGTGTTCCACAATTATTTGACTAATAGTGACTTTCTATTTCCCTTTTCTCTTCTGAATCTAGTAATTGGTATTCAATAGTAAAGAAGAGCTGTCCTTTCTCTCTCATTTTCTTTATTTATTTATATCAGTATGAACTCATGGATATTTATTTTATTCTACAGATTATATAATAAAATACTATTATTATTTATTTTGTTGCTCAGATTATCCCAAGATTTGTCTCTAGCTATTTTTAGTTTTCTCTTTACCTTTGGTTTTCCAGCAGTTTGACTATAAGATAATTAGATGTGAGTTTTTTTGTGTTTATCCTGCTTAGGGTTTGATGAGCTTCTTCGATATGTAAATGGTTTGTATTTCACCAAATATAGAATATTTTTAGCAATTATTTCTTCAAATATTTTTTTCTGTCCATTCTCTCTCTTTCCTTTTCTTCCAGAATTCCAATTACATATGTGTTAGACCATTTGATATTATTCCACATGCTCAGTTCTTTTTTTTTTTCCAATCTTTTTTTCTCTCTCTTTTCCAGATAAAAGAGTCTATTGATCTCTCTTCTAGTTTCCCAATCCTTTCTTTTGAGGTCTCTGATATCCTGTTAGGCCTATCTAGGGAATTTCTTCATTTCAGATATTGAATTTATGTTCTAGAATTTCTCTTCGGTTCTTTTTTATAGTTTCAATTTCTCTTTCGAGATTTACCATCTCTTCAATCATTTTGTCTGTACTTGCCATTTCATCCTTAAACACACTTATAATAAAAGTCTTAATCTGCTAATTCTGACTCATCTGTTTATATATATATATATATTGAGATTTCAAAGAGAGAAGAGTTTATTGCCAGTGCTCATCTGTTTATATTGATTGCTTTTATTATTTTATTATTATTAGTCTCATTTTCCTGCTTCTTCACAAGTATAATAATATTATATTGTATACTGAATATTGAAGATTATGCACTGTAAATTTATGTTGTCTTCCCTCGAAGGGTATTGAGTTTTGTTCTAGTGAACAGTTAAATTACTGGCCGATTATCTTTTTTTTTTCTCATTATCTGCTCATTGTCTTGCTAGTTTTTGCTCTCTGTCTGCTCATTGTTTTTGCTTATTGACTGCTCATTGTTTTTGCTCATTGTTGTTGTTTTTGTTTGTTTGTTTGTTTGTTTGTTTTGCATAATGTCTGCTTGTTGTTTGTTTGTCTTTAGTTCTTTAGGAAGCACCAGAACTGAACTCAGGACCTCCCATGTGGGAGGTGGGTGCTCAGCTTCTTGGGCCACATCCATTCCCCTGGCAGATTATCTTGATCAAGCAGTACCCAAGTTGCTCAATTTCTGCACTCTGGATGGTCTGAAATTCCAAAATCTCCAAGCCATGTGCAACCTCTAGTATTTCTGTTCAGCTCTCATCCCCACAGCTGATGTTCTCTGTAGAGTCTCAGCCTAAGCATATGCAGCCCAGCCTTAACAAGGATTTATGGGGAAGTTCTGGGAATAACCCTCTGTTTAGCATCTTCCTCTCCAAAAGCCCACTCCCAAATGACAGCTTCTTCAGTGGTCCTGAACTCTAATCAATGCCTCCTTAGCTCAGTGAAACCATCATGCACTCCTCGGGCTCCACCTTCCCACACCACACTCCAGTAAGTGCCCCCAGGCAAAAATCTGGGTAGTTGTTGGATTCACCTATTGTGTTTCCCTTCCCTCAAGGATCATAGTTCCATTCTGCCTCTTGTTTAATGCCTGAAAGCAGTTCTTCAAATATTTTGTCTAAATTTATTATTGTTTACTGTGGGAGAGTGAGCCCCATATCACTTAATTTGCCATGGTCAGTGGCAGAAGTTCTGTGATTATTTATTTACTTCCACTTCTTCCACCACTAGGCAGTGAAATCCTCGAGTGCAGGGACTGTAAGTTATTGCCTTTATATTCCCTAGTAAGCCTCAATAAATAAAAGATTATCTTCCCCTATTTTTTTTACCTTCTTAGCAAGCCTTAACAGTTAATTTTAACAAAATACTAATCCAGCAAAGATGTTGGAGAACCGTCCATTCTGTGATTTACACAGGTGTCATACTCCCCAGCAGCTAGGCCAATGGTGGGGTGGGAGAGGAAGTACCCAATGTATGGCAGGTGGAGGATCTACCCCAAAATCTATTTAAGAGGCAAAGAGTCACATTATCTTGCTCCTTGCTCATCCTTGAGTGGGCTGACAACAAAACAGGGACCCTGTCCCTGAGATCTCACCAATATTCCGGTCTTTCTGGAGCAATCCCCACTCCTATTCAATTCCTCACTATAACTGCTGTAAGTTAGAGGAACCAGGCTGGTGGCAATTTCCTAGACCTCATACCTTCAAGGTCATGCTTAATCCCCCTTTGTGCTATGAGTCAGAGGGTCTGGATTCAAGGTCCTTGCCCCAGACCACTTACTAGTTAGATGACCTTGGAAAAAGTCTCCAAATCCTCTCTATACTCATTTTCCTTATCTTTGAAAAACAACTGCCTGTTTCCTGCCCTTTTCCCTACGCCTAATCTCACTCTACACTTACCAACACACACATGGTTATGTGTTTCCATGAGACCATGGATATGTAAGCCCTTTGGAGTCCGAAAAGCACAGAGGAATTTGTTCTTATTATTGTTATTTGTGGAGAGATTGTAGCTCTTTTAGTGCAAATCCATTCCTCTAGCTGAGGAGACTAAGTGTGGGGATCATATTGGCTCAGAATCTTCTCCTCCTACACATTTGGCATAGGCTCTTTTTCTGTCCATTGAGGGAAAGGAAATGATCCAGCTGTTTCTTTGGCTTGAAGGAAGGGGGCTTTTCAGCATCCACACACTGATTTAAAAGGGTATAACTTGGAATTTCTGGGCTCCAGAGAGCTATCTGAGAAAGCACCCCTAGATTGTTATCAAGGTAGCTGTGGAGGGATGAGCTCAGTCTCGACATTCCAGCATTCATTCCTAGGTTTGGATTAGGCTTGCTGTGTGCCAGGTGCTTCTCAGGACACTGAGGATGCAGTGGTGAAGAACACAAGGCCCTGTCCTCCCAGAGTGTAAGTCTGGTTGGGCCTGAGGCAATCAAACTCTGTCTCTGGAATGCAATTCCTCCTTCTTCCCCACCCAAGCCAGCCCTTCCTCTGCTGAGAAGGGAAAGAGAGCCGGAAGACAGTTCCATCCTAACTCAGTATATGACATACCACCTGACCAAACCTGGATTCAAGCTCTGCAACCACAGAAGGCATTACTTGACTACTCACCTCCATTCAGACCAATTCAGAAACCCTTCCCCATCAAATCCTTAATTCACAGATGAGACCTCATTTCAAAACGGGTTTGCTGCTTAGTTCCTAGCCCCAAATTCCTGCCCTCGTTTCTTTCTAAATCCCCAGTCACCCTCCTTGGAGCCCTGCTCCAGTGCATTCAAACTTGCAGCTGGGCTCCTGACATGTATTTCAAACATCTCAGGTCCTCCTTACTCATCTTAAGAGACAGGCTAGTGTGACTGCCTACAGAATAGTTAGGTGGCTAGGTTTTGAATCCTGGCCCCACCACCCGCTTGCAGGGTGACCCTGGGCAAGTTATTTAATTGCCGTAAGCTTGTTTTCCTATATGTAAAGGGGGTTAAATGGGGGGGAAAATCACATAAGTAATTTAGCACAGTGTCTGGCATATAGTAAGTATTTGATAAATGTGAGCTATTTTTCTCCCTTAGGATCACTTCACCTCTCCCAGTCTATCCCCAAATTCTGCCTCCAGGACAGGACACCCACTGTTTCATTGTTGCTGCGAGTCACTCGCCCCCTGGCCAATATTGGCTGACTTGAGGCAGGTTGTGGCTAGTATTCCTGTTGGTCAGATTAACCATTCTCAGAGCTCCTGGGTCAGGTCCCCTGGCTCCTGGACCAGCCTACGCGTGGATCTAGTGGCTGATCCTAGCTTTAATCGGGGCTGCTGGGACAAGTCTTTGCTTGTCCCAAGCTCATGCACCCCTCTTCCTGCCAAGACCTAAAGCATCCAATGCATTTATCCCTTCCCAGGGACAGGGTTTCTTTACCTGAGGTTCCCAGATGAGTTTCAGGAGATCTGTGAACCTTCTATTATATGCAAAAATTAGTGTGATGTACATCTTTCTAGGGAAATGGTCCTTAGCTTTCACTAGTTTCACAAATGGGTCTTTACCCCAACTGTTAAGATTCTAGAAGCCCATGAGGCTGGCAGACCTTCTTCTGAGCCACTGAGGACTTCGGGAGGCCCTTGCTGTTGCCAGTATCCACAGTATCCACTGTTTCCTGTCACCACTCCAGCCTGCCATCACACCAGCTTCTCTGTAGAAGCAGGACCTAGACTGTGGGTAACCGAAATCTGCCTGAATCCAGAGCCATACCATTCCCCCAATGTCCCAACACTCCTTCTCAATTGAGAGGGTCATAGCCATGGGTCTCTTCCAACCAGAGAATGAGCTCCCTTTCCACCATCACCCCCCTCCTAAACATGATGAGCTGCTAACTCGGGTCCTTCTCTCCAAAGTATGGTTTTCTTCCTAGGGAGAGAACTAGAATTTTTTCTTTTTAAGAGGGGAACTAGAATTTGAAGCATCTATCACATACCACCTTCTTTATAAATGTTGTTTCCCTTAAATCCTCACAACTCATTTTATAGAGGAGGAAAGTGAGGCTTGGAAGGGTGAAGGAACTAATTATTGTTATTATTATTAGCTGCCATTTATTTTGTAGTTATTATGTGCAAGGTCCTATACTGGGCATTTATTCATACCTCATTTTATTTAGTGAGCACAAGGTAAGCATGGGAATCCGATTTTACAAATGAAAAACATAGAGGCTCAGAGAGAAGGGATAATTAAGTCAAGAGCACCAGGTAGTAAGTGGCAAAACTGAAACTCAAAAACGAGTTGGTCTAACTCTAACGCTAACCCTTCAACGCAGTGTCTCCTCCACTGTAAGTGTGGGTATAGGATGCCAGGCACCCTCAGATGTTTCAGATGGGCATTACTGCGTTACTGGGAGAAATCCCTATGGCTAAAGCCCTCTGGAATTTCCCTTTTCCTAGATAAGATCAGGAAGTCCATGAAGGAGCTATGCCTAGTATTCATGCACCCCAGGCCAAGTCCAGGAATTCTGTGCCACTAGCCCAAGAAAGTACCCAGGGCTGGGTCAGTCCTGCCCCCCCTCCTCCCCCTTCCCCTGGGCTGCTCTATTTCCAGATCCTGACCATTTCCTGTCTGTACTATTACAAGAAGTTATCAGCTATGCCCAGCTGAATCCTGAGATATGACAGCCACACTGGAAAAACTGGGCATTAGCTGGAGGTCTGGGCTAAGCCGATGGCCCCTGGGATTCAGCTTTTCCCTGGAGGATGCCTCAGGACACAGGATGGTATGACCGCGAGCTGCGTGTATGACCAGCAGTATGCCTCACTTCCCCGTGGCCCTGACTATTTCCAACTCAATAAAACCCAGAGTCCTCGGTCCTGACCTGGAAGCCATGAGGTCTGAGGAAGCAGTTGAAGGGGAGAGCCCATACCTCCTTCACTCTGCCTCCCCCTCCTCACTGCCTCCTTTCCACAGAGGCTCACACACCTGGGACTCCCCCAAGGGTCGCTTCCCCAGCAAGACTCTTCTGGGCAGTTACTCTCAACTTTCCTGACCCTGCTTCCTTGGTCCTTCCCTGGGAACTCTATACCCTCATACTCATCCCTAAATTCAGAGCATTTTGTGTGTGGTAAAAACTTCAAGGTGGGACAATCCTAGTTAATGAATGTCCCATTTTACAGAACTTTCCTTTTCTTAGGTCACAAAATGAACTTGTGTTTTCTGCTCCCTCAGAATTCTACTAAGCACCCCACTGAGTAAGATGCAAGCTAAGATGACAGTGTGACGACATCATAGCTAACATTTACTGAGGGTTTATTAAGTACTGTGCTAACACTTTATACACACTGCCTTGTAAAACCCTCACATCCTTCCGTAAGATGGTGGTGGTTTTGAATCCCCATTTTATAGGTGAGGACACTGAGGTGCAGAGAGGGAGAGTCATGGCACAAGGTCACTGTGGTGGCTTGGAGCTGTATGTACCCCAGAAAAACATGTTCTCAAACTTAACTCATTCCTGTGGGTCTGAGCCCCTTGTAAGTAGGACTTTTTGATGAGATTACTTCAGTTAAAGTGTGGCCCACCTCAATCAGGATGCGTCTTAATCCTTAATTAATAGGGGACTTTTTTTTTTTTTTTTTTTTTTTTTTTTTTTGAGGTACCAGGACCAGGGATTGAAAAGGCCTCACATGTGGGAAGCCAGCACTCAACCACTGAGCCACACCAGCTCTCGTGAGTTGGTTTTTTCAGTTTTTTGCTTGTTGTTTGTTTTTTTTAGG
>JAQZBX010090536.1:0-12501 GCA_029593785.1 Cabassous unicinctus
TTTTTTTTTTTTTAATTTATTCTAGTTAACAAAAATACAACCAAAAATGTCCCCATTTTAACTACATTCAAATATATATTCAGTCCTGTTAATAAATTATGTGATCAAAGGGCTCTGCTGGTGTGGACATCTAAACCATCCCTCTTGAGAGTTTGGGAGAGGGGAAGTAAAAATGCAACCCTGGAATTGCATTGTAATCCTGGGCAGAGCTTTAACTTCTAGCTATTGAATATCTCTGAGTCTCTGTTCCTCATCTGAAAAATTAGAACAAAGAGGTAGTTGTTAGGATTCAAGGAGCTGAGAGGCGTGAACCACTTATCATAGCATCTTGTTACAGGTAGAAGGTGCCGGATGAGGCTAGTGGTTGCCATTGTCCCTATTTTTAGGCATTCTTTGAACAGGATGGCAAAAAGCATTATGACCTAAGTTAACCTTATTTTTGACACTGAGTACTTGGAAGAAAATAAAAGCAACTATAGAATTTCCCCAGTTAGGAGGATTAGAGCACACAACAGAAGATAGATGTTCTCAGGGAAAAAGAAAGAAAGGGGGGCTGTATTGATGAACAGATCCAGGCATAGAATAATCCTTTCTAGAATTTATCAGTAGAACACAAGTCCATGCACAAATAGTGTTTCTGGGGTAGTCAAGGTTTTACTGCAAAATCAGTAAAGGGACTCAAGTGCAGCCACCAAGGATATTAAGGAAATGATTGGATTGGATTTCATTATCAGTAAATTAGAACACTTTACTCCAGAGAGGTTACTAATGATTAAATTCCTCCCTTTGCCCCTATGAAAAATCACAAAATATAACTGACTTGATTTCAAATATACATGTCAGAAAACAAGAAGAAGAAATCTTATAAGAGCTATGAGTTGGGATTCGCTGTAGGAGGAATTCATGTAAAATGTTCCTTCCCTAACCAAAGGGCCTGGAGAAGGGGCCCGAAAGATAACAGCCATCCATTGTAACAACATGCTCTGTTCTGCAAGGGGCAAAAGTTACATCTGCCCAGGCACTGTGTTTCTTGGAGGATGCATCAGATAATCACCTTTGGAAAGCAGTATGGGGCTTATATGCTGTTGTCCCTGCAAGGTCTCATTTGATCCCACTTCATCTCATTTTAAACCAAATAAAGGAGTAGAATGAGGCAGCCAAGACTTCAAAGAATTACATACATTGTCCAGGACAACAGAGAAAGTCACTAGTAGAAATTGGCCTCAGTTCCTTTCTCAAGACCTCCTAGTCTGGTCATTGAGGCCACTGATATTGGACTGAACTTGGGATTTAGGCAGACCAGGGTTTGAGTTAGGTCATATTAAATCACACAAATAAAAGAACAGCCAACAGAAGATGGGATGGCTGAAACAAGTTGAAGAGCAGGGAAAGGGAAAAGAAAAGTTGAAGAAAGTGCCAAGAAACCTCATTTTATGAAGTAAGGTGTCAAGAGGAGTCTGCCTATAATAAATGGAACTAGAAATAAAAGGGTGAGTGTATTATTTAAAGTTCCAATATTAACAACAGAGGTATAAGAAATAATATTTCAAAGAGTAGAGGAGGGAGGGCTGGTTGTATGGCAACCAAGTCCTCTGCATGCCCTCCAGTATGTTGATGATGGCTCAATAGGTAAAGCATATCAGTTAGAATTACGGAGGGATCCATCAGAACAATTACTAACAGGTGAGTTAAAAATCTTTGCATTGTGGTTCTGGGCTCTGGAGACATCTGGTAAGAAAATGTTGCTTTGTATCTTAAGTGTCTTAGAGTGCCAGGCTGCTATGACAAGCAATGCTCAATGGGTTGACTTAAACAACAAGCATTTATTGGGTCATGGTTTTGAGGCTAGAAGAAGTCCAAATGCAAAATACCAGCAAGGCTTCCTTTCTCCCTGAAGTCTATAACTTTCTGGTGCTGGCTGCTGGCAATCCTTGGGGTTCCTTGGCTTGTGTCTCCAACTCCCATCACATGGAGATGTCCTCTGCTTTCTGCACTTTAGTGACTTCCTACTTCTCTTTATAAAGCCTCCAGTAACCTGGATTAAGACCCACCCTTTGGGTTGGGTCACAACTTAACTAAAGATAACATTTTCAAGAGCTTATTTATGATGGGTTCCTACCCACAGGAATGGGGATTAAGAATATATCTAAATTGGGATACATAATCCAATCCACCACAATAAGCCCTTCTTAATATTTTGATTTGTTAGTCTGAATGCATATTACTTTAATTTAAAAAAATGATATAGAATCAGTGTGCTAAATTTCTAATAGAGAGATATCTCTTGTCTTTTCATAATGAAAGGAAATCCCTAAGGAAACTATAAATGATTATGCTTGCTGTTGCTGGCTCCCTGGGGACAGGGTTACTCACAACCCTTTTGAAATAGTTTCTTCTGCCAAAAAAAATTCCAGTGTCCACTGCCTACATCAATAAAGTAATGTCAAAAAGAAAGTACCAATGGCTATAAATTTCCACAGTAGGGGGCAGTCACAAAGAACATTTGCTTATTAACCATCACTTCCAGGCAATGGCAATTTCTTCTTTTATACTTATGCTATTCAACAAGCACCCCCACCCAGCCTGAATTTTCCCCTGTAAGTACATCAGGGCATGACCCACACCTGAAGATTGGGGGAAACCAATGGCCACCGGATATTGATGAAGATCTTTGATTCCAGGGTCTTTTACTTATGTACTATTAATCTGCACATGTTTCTACACATTAATAACCTTCCAATGACCTTTCAAATTCTCTTCCATGGGCAAATGATCACTTTGATACAATCCCTAGTCTCCTCTCTGACCTCCTCTCAAGTCCCCACCCAACTCTCTGCCACTCCCCCACTACCTTCCATGCTGTTCTGTGGACACTGGTCCCTGCAGAGCAGGGGCTCTGCTGTCACTTGGACCTGGACCATTTGCTCTCAGGCGAGCCCATGGCTCACGGTGTAGCTTATTCAGGTCTCACTATTCAGAGAAGCTTCCCTGATCCCTTTCTCAGCTTTCTGCATCTTCAGAGCACTTCTTCCCCCAGTCATTATATGATATTATATACGCGGGTGGCATTGCCTGACTCCGGTGCCTTCTAGGAAAGAGGGGCCCCACAGACAATGTGAACAGCCTAAGGCACAGGGAAGTATGTCTTTAACATGGACAACTCTCTATTCCTGATTCCTTGCACAGCAAGCAGCCTTCTGTTTATAATTTGGTCAACCCAGAAAAAAAGGATGTGCTAATCCTGTCCATGGGAAAGTGAGACAGCTCATATCATATTAGCAATTAAGATTTTGTTTATCCATGAACTTGCTGTGCTTTTGATTCGCACCAGGCAAGGCCCACTGCCCAGCCCACCCCCAAGCCCTGACACATTCAAGTGATAAAATTTTGGACCTCTAAGCAGCTGTCCCCATCAGGCATCAGTGTCCTATCTGATGTTCTATCTTGTCACTTTAATATTAATAATTTCTTCAACTAATCATCCAGAAATAATTAGATAAAACCCAGAAATAGGAAATAGAGAATGAAGGAAAACTTGTCCTCAAGCTAAACAGGGGAAGCAGAGGAACAGCATTTTGCTCTGGTCCTGCCTAGCTTGGTTAAATCTTCATAGCACAAAGAAATAAATGAGTCCTCTGCTATTTAAAAAAAAAAAAGTGTGGACTCCCCCAGCCCTCTTCACTTTTTCCCACTGAATGGTTGGCAGAAATCTTCTAAACTGTTTACTTACAAATTTGTTAAAAAAGTATAGTTTTGCAATTGAGTGATTTGTTTTCATTTTTTCCCCTCCGAGAATCAAGTGTTATAATCAGGGATTATTTGTCATGATGGAAGCCGTGTGGATGTTGATGAATATCGTGTCTGCAGGCAGCCAGCTCGCCCTGGAGTCCTGCCCAGCCCCACTCTGACTGCTGTCACCTCCCTCCTGATCACTCCCCAGTTCACAGAGCTCTGCCATCCATTGGGACGGTGAAGGGCGGAACATAAACAACCACGCTGCCATCAGGCACACACGGGCAATTGTGTCCTTGGTGGCTGGCTGCCTAGAAAAAGTGGAATGAAGTGAGTTTGTAACAAGCAAACTCTAATGATCTGTGACCTCTTTTAATCATAAACAGACATTTTATCCACTGAGAACATCTCATGGCCCAAAAAATCAGATAGCTTTTAGAGGAGTAAGCCATGTGGTTTATATTAATGAAAGAAGAAGGAAGAAAAGAAGAAAGGAAAAGAAAGGAAGAAAGGGAGAAAGGAAGATAGAAAGAGCAAGAAAGAAAGTTAGGAACAGAAGGGAACTTCCTCAAAATGATAAAGAGCATATATGAATAACCCAGAGCTAACATCAAATTAAATAGTGAAAGACTGAAAGCTTTCCCTCAAAGATCAGGAACAAGACAAGGATGTCCACTGTCACCATTGTTATTCAACATTGTACTGGAAGTTCTAGGCAGAGCAATTAGACAAGAAAACTAAATAAAAGAATTCCAAATAGGAAAGGAAGAAGTAAAACTTTCCCTATATGTAGATGATATGATCCTATATATAAAAAATCCTGAAAAATCCACAACAAAGCCATTATAGTTAATAAATAAGTTCAGCAAAATGGCGTGGTACAAGATCAACATGCAAAACTCAGTGATGTTCCTACAGACTAGTAATGAAAAATCCAAAGAGGAAATCAAGAAAAAAATCCCATTTACAATAGCAACTAAGTGAATCAGCATCTAGGAATAAATTTAACCATGGAAATAAAGGACTTGTATGTGGAAAACTATAAAACATTGCTAAAAGAAAACAAATAATACCTAAATAAATGGAAGGCCATTCTGTGATCATGAATTGGAAGACTAAATATTGTTAAGATGTCACTTCTACCCAAAGTGATTTACAGATTCAATGCAATCCCAATTAAACTTCCAACATCTTCTTTGCAGAAATGAAATATCTAATCATCAAAATATATGGACGGGTAAGGGACCCCAAATAGCCAAAACCCTTTTGAAAAAGAAGAATAAAGTTGGAGGACTCACACTTACCAATCTTAAAACTTACTACAAAGCTACAGTAACCAAAACAGCATGGTACTGGCATAAGAACAGACAACAGAACCAAACAAGTTGAGAGTTCAAAAGTAAACCCTAACTTATTTGCCAATTGATTTTTGACAAAGTGCCAAGTCCACTAGATGGTGAAAGAATAGTTGCTTCAATAAATTGTGCTGGGAAAACTAGATATCCATATGCAAAAGATTGATGGTGGACTCCTACCTGACACTATATTTAAAAGTTAACTAAAATTAGATCAAAGACCTAAAGATAAAAAACAAAACTATAAAACTTCTATAAGAAAGCACAGGGAAACATCTTCAGGACTTTGTGTTAGCCAATGGTTTCTTAGCCTTTACACCCAAAGCAGAAGCAATAAAACAAAATATAGGTGAATGAGACTTCGTCAAAATTAAAAACTTTTGTGCATCAAATTACTTCATTATGAAAGTGAAAAGACAATCCACTGACTGGGAGGAAATGTTTGGAAACCCCATATCTGACAAGAGTTTAATATACAGAATATACAAAGAAATCCTACAACTCAACAAACAAAAGTTCAAACAATGCAATTTAAAAATGGACAGAAGACTCGAACAGACATTTCTCCAAAGAAGATACACAAATGGCCAATAAATACATGAAAAGATGCTCAACATCATTAGCCATTAGGGAAATGCAAATCAAAACCACAGTGAGATACAATTTCATGTTAAAATGGCTCCTATTTTTTAAAAAATGGAAAATAACAAGTGTTGGAGCAGATGTGGAGAAATAGGTACACTTATTTATTTCTGGTGGGAATGTAAAATGGTGCAGCTCCTTTGGTAAGCAGTTTGGTGTTTCCCCAGAACGTTAGTTATAGAATTACCATATGAACCGCAATGCTACTTCTTGGTATATACACAAAAGAATTGAAAGCAGGAACTTAGGTATTTGCACACCGATCTTCATAGTGGCATTATTCACAATTGCCGAAAGACGGAAGCATCGCAAGTGCCCATTAACAGATGAATGGATAAACAAAATGTGGTATCCATACACAATGGAATGTCATTCAGCCATAAAAAGGAATGAAGCTCTCTGGAAGCAAATATGGCTCATGCAGTTGGGCGCCCGCCTACCACATGGGAGGTGCTGAGTTTGGTTCGCGGTGTCTCCTAAGGAAGATGAGCAGGAAGCGAGCTGGCACGGTGAACTGATACTGCAAGATGGCACACCGAAGAGACACAGTGAGGAAACACAATGAGAGACACAACAAGCAGGGAGCGGAGATGGCTGAAGTGATTGAATGCCTGCCTCCCTCCCCCAAAAAAGAAGATGAACGGAGAGCAGACAGCAAAGGCAAACAGCGAGTGCAAACAATGGTGGGGTTAGGGGGTGGGGAGAAATAAATAAATAAAGGAAATCTTAAAAAGGAACAAAGTTTTGATGCAGGTGATAACATGGATGCACCTTGAAGACATCACGTTGAGTGAAATAAGCCAGACACAAAAAGACAAATATGGCCTGATCTCACTTATATGACATAATTAAAATATGCCAATTAATAGAGTCAGAAACTAGATTACAGGTTACCAGAGGCCAGGGTAGGAATTGGGGAGTTAATGCTGAATTGGTACATTGCTTCTGTGTGGGGTAATGGAAAAGTTTTCTGTAATGGATGGTGGTGATGGTAGCACAATAGGGAATTATATATTGAAAATGATTAAAATTTGGGAAATTTTAGGTTTTATGTCTGTTATCAGAATGAAAAACTTAAAAACCATAGAACAGTACAACACAAAGAGTAAACCCTAATGTAAACTATGGTTTAAAGTTAGAAATATAATTATAATAATATTATTTCATCAATTGTAATAAAGGTACCACACTAAAATGTTAATGGTGTATATGGGAACTCAGTACTTTCAGCATGATTTCTCTACAACTTCTCTAACAAAAAATATGAGAATAAGAAAGAAAGAGAGAGAAAAAGAGAGAAAGGAGGGAGGGAGGTGGGCCACAGCTAGTACCCCTGCTCCCTCCCCAGGTGAACCAGGTGCAGGAGAAATTTCAGTGCTTCCCCTCCCTGCTTATCCTCCTGATAGAGCCTCCTGACCTCCCGCTGTGTAGTTCCAGGGAGGAACCCTTCCCTACTGCTCAGCCCTGCAGATGAAAGCCTGGAGTTGTCTGCTCCCCTTCATAAACTGGACATTTGGGCAGGTAGGACTGTCAGCAGAGGCATGGCCATTGCTCTGAGATGAGACAAAGTGAGGGAGGGATGGGCAGGGAAATTTCCAAGTCTCACCAAGCCGAAACATGCCCAGGCAACATCCAGAAATCTTTGTCAACTGTGGGCTGCCTGGAGTGACTGAGAGACCAGAGAGGCCCTGGAAGGTGGGGCCTAGGGACCCATTCATCCTGTCCCTTTTTATCCTGCGCAGGGACCCTGAGGTTACTGGATGTGTTAGACCTGTGGGCAGCCAGAGCCTAGGGCCAAGTGGAGCAATCTAGCTGTGCCTCAGTTGAGCCGTGAAAAGCTGCAGAAGGTTTTCTCACCCAGTGGTGTGTAAAAGAGAAAAGCCATGCAAGAAGCAAGAGGGATTTGGCACCAGAAAACTGTTTCCCTACCCAGGACCGGTTGGGTTCTCTTTATCACTCACCACTCTTTGTGCATGGGGACCTTCGATGGGATATTGGTGATCTCCAAGGATCCCAATGGGGGAGAGAAACCCATCCTTCCACCCACTGCCTAATGGTGTTCTTTGTAAAGCCAGGAGTGTGGAATGTGCAACGTAGGAGGGGAAAGGCAGACTGAAGAGAAAAGGGACCACCACAAAGGTGTGAGAGAAAAATGCAAAGACCACAGAGGAAACACGACTCGCTGGGCTAGGCAACCGGGAGTTGGAGGGCTGGAGCTGAAAGGGCCTAGCTCTCCCAGGGTCCCAGCTCCCTCCTCGCCCGCTTCATTCATTCCCCTGCCCTGCCCAGCCTGCCCACCTTGGAGTCTGTGCCAGCATAGAAATTGCAGTCCCTGGCTCACAAGGACATGCGCCTCACTGTGCCCTGCCAGCCCCGTCAGTGTCCCTCTGGGCTCCGCAGCCAGGCCCCTGACAGCGGCTTTCCTTCCACATTCTGTCACTCCACATCATCGACACCTGCTCTCACCCTAGCAGGGAGCCTGCCATTAATTAGTAAGAGTGCCCTCTGCTGGCGCCATCTTCTGTCTGGGCCAGCTCCAGTGTCTCCCTGTCTTTATTTTTATTTTTTTATAATATACTTTTTTTTTTTTTTAAAGATACTTAGATTACATAAATGTTACACAAAAAATATGGAGGATTCCCATATGCCCCGCTCCCTACCCTTCACACATTTTCCCACATTAACAACATCTTTCATTAGTGTGTGGTACATTTGTTACAACTGATGAACACATTTAGGAGCATTGCTACTAAGCGTGGATTATAGTTGACATTGTAGTTTACACTCTCTCCCGCACAATTTTGTAAGTCATGACAAGATATTTAGACTCAACCGGAGAGAGAACACAAGCCAGTCTGGGTGTCTGCACGTGCACAAATCACTGACATCATCCATGGAAAACAGCTGCTCAGCCTCTGCTTGATCACCAGCAGTGACGAGGCGCTCACTAGCAGGCCACTCCATCGCCGTCAACTCCGACCATTAGAAATCTCTTCTTTAGGTTGAGCCAGTATCTGTCCTGTGTCACGCTTTCCATTTGCCCTACCTCTGGGCCCAAGTCACCCCAGGCAAGGACAGCTCTGCTTCTCATGACAAGCCTTCGGGGAGTTGAACACAGCTGTTGCCTAACTCCAGTTCGTCTCCTTTTCCTCCCACTTTCCACCATTTCCATGTGATGCAGCCTGGCCGCTCGGATCACTATTCGCTTCTGGACACAGTTTGTTTCCCATACTTCCTCTTGCAGGGAGGTTGCCCAGAGGTAAGCCTGGTCCTGCTGCTGGGACCTGACACGGGGTGGAGATGACACCACCCAGGAGAGGACCACTCGGCATGGAAAACACAGGCAGAGTCACAGGAGCTGACGTGTTGGGACATTCCTGCTTCCATTACCCCTAGAGTTTTAGTTCAATTTTAAATTCATATTTTTTACATAGGCTGCTAATCACTTCCATCCATGAATCCAGCCAGTAGGCGTTTAATTTCTGCTCTGTGCCAGTCAGGTGTTATTATTGTTGAATCTAAGTGCATGTCTTTACAATTTCTCTATTAAATTTCATTCTGGTTTATTATGTCCATGATACTGATTGTTTTTCTATTCCGATATATCAGTAATGCCTTCCAGGCCAATTTAATTAGTCGTCTTGACAGACACCCTTTCTATGTCCTACCGTTCCTGAACACCCCAATCCATCTTCATATACAGTTAAGAGAACGGCACTCAGCTACCAGAGACTTTGCTTGGGCCGACAGTCATCACTCTCAGCTTCCAGGGCTTTAGGAGGAGCCGGAAGGAATTCTCCCTAGAGTCTTTAAACTGATGAAAAAACGTCCACACATCCCTTGTCACCTGCCTTGCAGAAATCTGGGGACAGCTAGATCACACATTGCCTCGATGGCCCAGTGTGTCAGCTGCAGTCACGTCCCCCTAACATCAGTTTTGACATAACAGTTACAGGTTGCTTCTAGTACTTTCCAAGCTTGTGGGTCACCTGTCCTTGGACTCTGAAGTCCACGCTGTACACAAACACACTCTCAGGCCTGGCTGAACTTCCGCTCTATGCCCTGCCTCCAAGAGGAGGCTGGGAATCCGGCTTTGCCTCTGGAGTGTTCCCTGGAGCCGTGGGGGGTGAGGGGGCCTCTGTTTTCTGTCCTATGCTTACTCAGCCTTGTCCTGAGCAGGCTAGATGTCTGAAGTCATGGGGTTTCCCTGTGTCTTGGGGGAAGCTATTTTAGTCCAATAATAGATGGCATTCTTAACAAGCACTTCCTTGCATCAGTAATAAATTGTCCTACACTGATTTCACACTATTATTTCTTTGTATTCCTTTTGTTTTTGTTATAACTCACCACTCATCTCTTGAGGGTATCTGAATAAGGCATGTATGACAACAATGCTACACAAGTTAGTTACTGTTTTATATGCATTTTATACTATGTATTATACTATAGGATATGCATGCAAAAGTCAAAGGATTCTGATCGCACCTTAGAATATATGGAGGTGATGGCAGAGGCCTCGCTGTGCCCTGGGGGAAGTGGGGGAGTATGTGGGTGCCCATGGCTGGATTTCTGGAATCAGCTCTATCCTGCTGTGTGGCATTGGGAATCACTTCCTCCTTCTGGGACTCAGCTTTCTTGTTCATGTAAGGAATGGCCGGGACTGGAGGACCTCAAACATGCCTCCTGATTCCTCCGCGATGGGTTCAGGTATCCCTCACCCTACAGACCCACTGCTTGTAAGATTTGTGTCTCGATGCTTATAAAAGCAGTGTTACTACTGGCAATGATAATAATTAACACTTGGTGCATCTCTATTTGTGGTTTTGGATTCAGCCATTTGTATAACTCTTATAACAAACCTGCAAGATAAATATACGATCCTCCTTTATAGATAGAAACACAGAGGCCTTGCAGGCTCATGTCACTTGCCCAAATGGATAGACCATTATGAGGCAACTGGTAAACCAGGCCTGTCTGAGTCTTTTACATTCTCTTGCCCGGCAGTGCGCTGTGTTGGATTCTCCCCAAGTAAATTTATAGACTTTAGACCTGTGTGGTCTAATACGGAGCCATGAGCCACATGTGGCTACTGAGCACTTGAAATGTGGCTGGTCTAAAATAAGATGGGCCGTATGTGTCAAATATACCCTGCATTTTATATGAGTGGATTTTACGTAAATGTAAAATATCTCATTAAGAATTTTCATATTAACCACGTGTTGAAATGTTATTTTGGATATATGGGGATAAATAAAATATATTTTTAAAAATTCTTCTTAATATGACTACTAGAAAACTCAAGATGGCATGTGGCTCTCATTTGTGGCTCATATTATATTTCACTTGGACAGTGCTAGTCAATAGTATGCACCTGGAATTTGTACTCCTGTTTGTTGTTTGGCTTTTCAAGATAAGATAGGAGAAGAAGGACAAAATGTCCAAAGAAATATATCCAACAAAATGGCCAGGAACTATATGCACTTAACTTAGTTTCTCGAGTCCTTGACCAGGATTATTTCATAAACACAGCAGAGACTTATAGGAAAAAATATGATTAAAAATGCAATAGAGGGAAGCGGGTGTGGCTCAATCAATAGAGCTCCCGTTTACCATGTGGGAGGCCCCGGGTTCGCTTCCCGGGGCCTCCTTGTGAGAGCGGGCCGGCCCGCGCGGCCTGGTGGGCTGATGCAGCAGAACCTCACAGCAAGGGGGAGATAAGCAGACACGGAAGAAACACACAGCGAATGGAAGCAGTAAAACACAAGCAGCAAGGGGGGGATAAATAAATAAATAAATAAATCTTTAAAAAAAAATGCAATAGAGGGAAAGGATGAAAATCTTGAATGAATGCTAGGAAAGTAAAAAAGACTGAGTATTTTAAAAAGAACTGAGGATGATTTTCACATTTACATTATGAACACTCAGTGCTCTTGGCAAAAGATTAAGTTCCCCTTCTCCCAGGACTAAGCCATCTCCTTCCTGCGTGCCCTCCCAGTTCTGGAGGCAAGCTCTGTCTCGGGGGCGCGCCTCCCACCTTGCCCTCCCACCTACTGAGCAGCTCAAGGAACCCAGCTTTATAGGGTCAGAGCCAGGCTGGCTGTTCAGATGTGGCGCCAGAGTCACCAGCTTGTCCAGCAAGCACGAAGGACACCCAGCCTCTCTGCTTGGGGCTCCTGTCGATAGCTAGGTAGCTAGAATCAAGTCAGTGTTTCCCACAGTGTGGAAACTGCACGTAGATCATTCTAGGGGGTTGGAAACGTTTCCCCAAACAATAACAATAACAAAAACAACAGCAACAATAACAACAAGCTGTGTATGGCTGCAAGAAAAAGAGATGATTGGTGAAAATAGTTCCTCACATAGATAGAAAAATTCCGGGGGCGGATGTGGCTCAAATGGTTGGGCGTCCATCTGCCATATGGAGGGACCTGGGTTCGATCCCCGGGACCTCCCGGTAAAATAAAAAAAAACAACAACATATATACAGAAGGCGCATGGGCTGCCAGGCTCTGCGTGCCGGTGAGCCGCCAGGCCTCGGGAGCCAGGCAGCAAGTTGATGACGTAACAGGAGACAGACGCAGGGGAGAGACAAGATGAGATGCTCTGAAAACCAGGAACCGAGGTGGCGCTGGTGGCAGAACACCTCTCTCCTACATCGGAAGTCTCCAGGATCGAATCCTGGTGAAGACTGGAGGAGGAGGATGAGAAGAGATGGCAGGAAACAGACACAGAGAATTGCCCAGCAAATGGACACAAAACAGCAAAAACGGGG